>APFE031408731.1:0-11624 GCA_000404065.3 Pinus taeda
ATTTCAAGGTTTGATGAATTCCATTTTCAACCCTTCCTTAGAAAATTTGTGTTAGTATTTTTTGATGATATACTAATCTACAACAAGTCTTGGAAGGATCATGTTGAACATGTTGACAGGGTGCTACAACTTTTGGAGGAGAAACAATTATATGCAAAAAGATCCAAATGTTTCTTTGGAGTCCAGGAGGTGGAATATTTGGGTCATATTGTATCTCATGAAGGAGTTAAGGTAGAACCTAGAAAAATTAAAGCCATTAAGGAATGGAAAATCCCCACATCCATAAAGCATCTACGAGGATTTCTCAGGTTGACAGGGTATTATCACAAGTTCGTCAAGAATTATGGGAGAATAGCAGCACCTCTAACAACATTATTGAAGAAAGATGCATTTTCATGGACTCCAGAAGCAACAAAGGCCTTCGAGCATCTTAAAGAGGCAATGTGCCAAGCACCAATCTTAGCTACACCAGACTTCACAAAAACATTTATTGTGGAATGTGATGCTTCAGAAAATGGAATTGGTGCTGTTTTAATGCAAGATGAAAACCCATTGCTTTCGAAAGTCGTCCAATCAAGGGAAAGTATTTACACAAAGATATTTATGAGAAGGAAATGTTGGCAATACTACATGCACTTAAGAAATGGCAACCCTACCTAATGGGAAGACACTTCAAGGTAAAAACGGATCATGATAGCCTTAAATACTTTTTAGACAAAGATTATCCTCTGAAGAGCAACAAAAATGGGTCACAAAGATGTTGGGTTATGACTTTGAAATCATATACAAAAAAGGGAAGCAAAATGTGGTGGCAGATGCACTCTCAAGAAAGGATGAGGATGTGGAAGCATTGTTGTGCGCCATTTCTATTATCCAACCAGATTGGATAAATGAAGCAGGGGAGGAATGGAAGAATATGAAGAAGTGTGGGCACTTATTCAAAAATTACAAAATTCAGTATCGATACATTTACTGAAAAATGATATTTTATGGTACAAAGATCGCTTATGACCTCTGTAAGAATTCCCAGCTAAAAAAAAAGATTCTTTATGGAATTGCAACACTTCTCCCTTAGGAGGGCACTCAGGATCTTTAAAAACTTACCACAGGGTTAAGAAGGAATTTGTTTGGGATGGCCTTAAATCAGATATTCAAAAGTTTGTGGCGGAATGTTTGGTTTGCCAACAAAATAAAGTTGAAACAATTAAGACACCGGGTCTATTACAACCTTTATCCATTCCAAGCCAACGTTGGGAGGAGGGTTCAATGGATTTTATCACAGGTTTACCCAAGTCTGAGGGAAAGAGTGTCATCATGGTGGTAATTGATAGACTTACCAAGTATGCACAATTTTGTGTATTATCACATCCATTTAAAGCCAATACAGTTTATATGGAATTTATGGAAACAATTCAAAAGTTACATGGAAACCCAAAGATTATTGTAAGTGACAGAGATCCCATTTTTATAGGAAATTTTTGGACATAATTATTTTCTTATCTTGGTACTCAGTTAGCTCATAGCTCATCTCATCATCTGCAATCTGATGGGAAAACGGAGATAGTAAACAAATGTTTGGAAGGATATCTTCGTTGCTTTGTATCTCATAAATAGACGCAATGGGTCAAATGGTTGCCTCTGGCTGAATGATGGTATAACACTTCCTTCCATACTGCAACAAAAATGACCCCATTTATGGAACTTTATGGATATCAGCCACCATCCATCACATCATATTTAAGAGAAAATGTTAAGGTTCAAGCAATGGAACATCACATCGAGCATCAACAACCAGTTCTCCAACTCTTAAAGGATAACCTTGTGTTGGTGCAGAATAGAATGAAACAACAAGCAGATCAACATTGCAGTGAAAGAAGTTTTGATGTAGGTGATTGGGTATTCCTACAGCTACAACCATATAAATAAACGTCCCTCAAGCAAGGTAATAAGGATTACAAATTGTCACCAAAGTATTATGGTTTGTACAAGGTGTTGCAAAAGATTGGTACTATGGCATACAAATTGGAGCTTCCTGTAGCTTCTCGAGTGCACCTAGTTTTCCATGTTTCATGTTTAAAGAAGGTTATAGATGACAAGCTCCCAATTCAAAAAATATTGGAAAAACTTGACGAGGAAGGAAAAACTATATTGGAACCAGAAGTAGTCATAGAAATAAGAACTCAACAACTATGAAATCGATCCATTTCAAAGTATCTCATCAAGTGGAAGAACTTATCCACTGAAGATTCCACATGGGACGATGAGAATGTTATACAGAAGCATCCATAAATACTCAAGAAGAGTACAACACCTTTTTGAAGGAGAAGGGCATGTTAGGTCCCTATAATACTAGTGATTCCCCCATTAATATTGTAGTTGTATCCCTTATTAATATTGTTGTGCCCCTATTGTCCCTATATTGTTATTACTGTGCCCGGTAGAATCTCTCTATTGTTATTTTTGTGCATTTATATTATTATTGTTAGGTCAGCTTGGTTATAGTGTGACCCCTTAGACTCCTATATATAGAAAGGAGGTTTTGTCATTTGAATCATCAAAAATCATTCATTTGTGTAATGTAAAGGAGGTTTCCCCCTCAAAGAGGCTGAATTCTAAGGCGTCGATCTATCTTTTCTATATTTTTGTGAGCTCGTTTCATAACACTTATGCTGGTCTTCTGGACGGATAGATATTTGGTTATAGCCAAAGAATCAATCCATGAACGAGAAAATATCATTACTTACACATTCATCAACTATCTGATCAATAAATGGTGTGGGTTAATTGTCTTTCGGAAAATCTTTGTTCAAATCCCTAAAGTCAATGCACACTCGGATCATTCCTTGTTTTTTTATCAACTGGGACTAGATTAGAAACCCACTCTGTTAGAGGAACGAGGTATATGAAACCTGCCTTGAGCAACTTTTCTACTTTAGCTTTAATAGTTTCTGCTTTCCTAGGATTGACCAGCTGAAGCTTCTGACAAATTGTCTTAGTGTTTTCATACGTCTTGATCTCATATTCAATGATGGATGGATCAATACCAGGAATTTCTTCATAAGGCCAAGCGAATACATCCAGAAACTCTTTAAAGAGGTCGGTGTAAATTTGGATCTCTTTAGGGAAACACTCGACTCCGATGAAGACATTTTCTATCACATTAGGGTTCCTAGAGATGTTTATTGGTATGGTTTTTGAAATAACTGACATATTACCTTCGGAACATATGTGTGCTAGAGCCAAAGGGTTTGAAACCATACAAACATCACTAGTAAGCATATTGGAGAACCTGGATTCGACTTCCTGCAATGGAGGAAGAAAATGTGAACGATGGTGTAAATCTTCCCATGGTCAATCTACACTCGTCATTGCTTCTAAAATTTCTTCCTTAGATGGTAAAATCACATCTAAGAAATCCATAGTAGAAGTAGAGTCAAGCATCCAAGATGGAGCAACATCACCATCTAACTCCTCCTCTGAAAAAGGAGTAGGATGGTCGTCTACATAGTTAATGATAGATTGATATCTAAGCTCTACTGCAGACATAGGAAATGCCATTCCACCAGCCTGACCTTCATCTAATGTGGTTGTAGGCAAAGGTAATGTCCAAGGGTCTAAAAAATAACGAGTTCGAAAGAAATCTTCCAGTGAAGACTCTTTGCAGGAAAAAATGGCATTGATTCTAGCTATAGGAGTGGGAATATCAAACATACCCATCAATGAAGAGTACATCCCAACTCCTAAATTCTTGATAGGTTTATGGGGGTTATCGACCAATTGAATGGTAGAATCTGAAGTTGCACGAGGGTCAACTGGAGAATAATCCAATTGATCAATTTTAACAACTCTCCCCTCGCGAGGAAAACAAAGGACGTGAAACAGAGTTCAAACTATGATGTCCATTTCATAAATCCAATTCCTTCCTAAGAGGAGATTGTAATCTAGGTTGGCATCAATGATTTCTACTTCGATATTAATGACCTTTCCTCCAACACATATAGGAAAGGTTGGGATAATCCCATGTGGCCTATGAGAATGTCCGTCAATTATTGTCAAGAGAGTGGGTGAAGGAACAACTAAAGGTGATCTAATTGCCTTCCAACATGACATAGACATTACGCATGTGGAAGCTCCCTCATCTATAACTGTTCAAAAAACATTAGTTTTCCAGTAAGCCAACTTTATTTGAAAATCCATATGATGAGGAAGTCCCTTTTTGACATTGACCATATCAAAAGTGAGCACTTGTTCGCATCAATTGCCCCAATCGTTGAAAGCAAAGCACTCCATTGAGCAGGACACAACTAGAGTACCTCTAAAGAAGACATAACACAAGGAATTTGAGCTAGATCTTCTATAATGGAGTAGTTCTGAGCTACCCTAGCATTAGGGTTAATAGTTGTGTGCTTGGAAAAACTTTTCGGTATCCGAGGTATAGACTCGACAGAGGGTCGCTCAATATGAAGTGGATCCATAGTTCCAGGAACATATTTATCCTTAGATGTTTCTACCTTACCATAGTCATGTGACCATGTAGCCACATTGACATTAGAACTCATCATGAAAACATTCGAGGAATTTTCCCCTTCTTGGTTACCCCCTGGAGAGGTACTAGGGTTTGAGTTTGCGCTAGCAAGTAACTGTTACCCTTGGGGGAAAGGGTTAGTTAAGATAGCTTGGGAGCTAGAAGACGCTTGCTACACTAACAAGCGCTGAGCATCTTGAACTTCCAGGCAGAGATGAGTCAAAAGATCTCCACTACATAACTTGCATGGAAATTTAACTTTTTTCTTATACTCTTTTCTACCCTCGCCAACACTATTGTCAGGCTTGTTCGCATTACCCTTCCCACCCTGATTCTTCTTTTTACCTCGTCCCTTCTTATTCCCATCGGATTTTTGATTTCCTTTGGGGTTAGAGGCCTAAACAACCTTTATGGAAAAAGGTTGGGAAGGCGAAGGAGTAGACGGTGTAGCCTGATTAGAAGAAGCAGTTTATAGAGACAATTGTTTCAATTTGCTCAAAAGGTTCATCATATTTGCATCAACCGATCCAATTATACGATCAGTGTGAGGGCTTGGCTTTTATTAAGAAACATCAACTGTGGCTCTAGGATCATTTAGTAAGATTTTCTGAAGATTTCCAGACTGAGAATATATCAACTCTAACTACTGGGCGAGAAAGGTAGTCTGCTCTTCCGAATAAACACTTGACATAGAAACATCCTTGGAGATCTCGGGTTGTAACGACTTTAAAAACCATTCAAGATGGAATTCTGGTGAAATTTCGACTTGCATAAGCCTTTTTCTCTATCTCCATTCATGGATATGATCCAAAATGTGAGTAGTCATGTCTTGATGAAAATTGGCTAGAAGCTCAGTTTCGGCTTCGTAATGGACAGGCAACCGAAAATGGTTTAAAAAAATGTTAGCCAAATTAGCGAAAGAAGTAAAGGTGGCCCTTGGCAACTCTATATACCACTTAGCCGCATCCTGATTAAGGTGCTTTGAAATAACCTCAACCTGATCGAATCATTGATCAAGGAGTTGGATGAGCACCATAAATGGAACATGGTTACATGGTCGCCTAGTTATTCACCTCTCTTCCCTTTGAATTTTGGAATATCCGATGGAAGTTTGGTTGGGACTGGAGGCCAAGCCAGATTGTATCTAATTGGATCATTTGTCAACTTAGTCAAGTCTGGAAGATTAAGCGTGGCCAAAAAAGGAAGTCATGGAGGACCTTGGGGATCCCACCTAGATTGGATGGGGTTCCCAAAAGTCAAGAAATAATGGCCTGGATTTTGAAAGGCACCAAGTTTCCCGAAGTAATTGGTAGAACCTACTGAACCAAAAGGTGAACCTTGTGGTCCAGCAAAATTTGGAGTTTGACCAACTCCAACTTGAAATCCACCGTAACCGATAACGTTTCCCCCTAATGAAGTATTGTAAGGAGTTGACAACCCCTGATAAGGGTTCTAAGTGTTAGCTAAGGGTGGAAAAATTTGAAATGAATTAACCAAGGAATATAGCACATTCCCTTGTTGGCTGAAAAATTGATTCCCAGTTCCTATCCCACTAACCACAGGGTGTGTCCAACTCTGAAAGGGATTACTGCCTTGACTTATAATAGGAAAAGGCATAAACCCTATTGTCAGATTGGAATGTGGTATATGACCACTTCCAAATGGGAAACCCTAAAAAGAATTTGATCCATTCATCATGGACGTGGAGGCAGTTGATGGTACATTCAATGGAACTAAAGGAATACCTTGAGAGGGCATTCCAAAAGGGAAAAATCCAAAACTGGATGCACTGGCTTGAGAACTTCCACTCATCGATGGAATGGAACTAGACCCAAATAAGGATGTGTTGGGAGTGTTAGAAGGGATGGAGATAGTTCCTCCAGCAATGGTCATTGAAGGGATAGATGTGTGTGGACCTGAGCTCGAAGGCCTCTGAGTCGAAGTTCTAATGTATAACAATACATCTGGATGATCATGAGGGAGAGGAGAATTCATATCTGCAACCAACTCTGAAAGCTCTTCTACTTCAATACCATCTTTCGACTAGAAGAGTACTCGAGAAAGAACTAGTGTGTTCTCTCTAACTCTATAGTAGTACCAGGTCTATCTTGTAAACTAATGCCCCCAAGTCGAGGATCAATCTCCGATGTGCCTTCTGCCACTGGTTGAAAACCACTAGCAAAATCACTCCTACGCCTTCTAGGAGATGGCTCTGGACTCGTAGGTTCCACGAAGTCTACGAGACCGTCGAGGTGGTCGGTCAGCCACTTTGAATTATTTTTATAAGATCTACTTAAAGACTCCAGAAAATTGAAAGTTAGGCTAACTAGGAGCACAAAACATACACTAAAAATGTCCCTAAAGAGATCAGCAATCAAACAACTTCCAATTATTTCCACTCCAGGTGATTAGGACCGAATACCAAAATACAAGAAAGTTAATAATAAGGGCCTTCCAAAAATAGACTGGGGTATTTATGCCCCATGTCTATTAGCGAAGGTGTTAGAGGTAGTTACACTGACCTCCAAACAATAGACTTTTCTAGTGCAAGCCCCCAGGCTTCGCAAGGATGCCCTCCGGAGGTACTGTTGAATGTGATGCAACGTCAACCTTAGGTGCCACGAGATTCCCCTCCGCAGCCACCTGCATAGATCCCTAGGATTGGAAACTAAAGACACCAAATCATATCAGAAGCCGGGTGGAACAATCGTGAGGTAGGATCCAACAAGTAAGAGAGGGGGTATCTCTCGTCCTTATCTTCACGAATCCTCATGCTTAACTCCTAGTCACAGAGCTTTCTCAGTCTCCTTAACACTATTGGATTTCACTCTTTAATCAGACTTCTATGTTTTACAATTTAGAGTGGCCTTGGATATTTTACTCTCCTCTTGCCTAATCCAAGGCCCTAAATAAACCTAAAACTTGTTGGTGCATTCTGATGACAATACAAAAAGTTCTAGTTTATTTTATTAAGCACTTGATTTTAAGTGGCTATTCTTTTAAGTCAAAGGGTCAATATGGAAATGAAACTAATGGTGTTTGTATGATGCAAAAGAAATTAATGAAAAACTAACTGATATGAAATGCACTTGTTTTTTCTTCAATGGAAAGAAATTTCTACTTGGGTTCTAAGAAACTTCTATAACACAAAAAAAACATTTTCCTTTTCTTTTCTTATAGCAAACTTCACACTCACAAAAACTAAAAAGACTATTGATGCTTTAATAATGCAAAACTACCCTAATGCAAGGTGTACATGATAATGAAAAATTCTAGATTACTCTAGAAAGAAATGAAAGAAATTGTTTAAAACCTTTAATAAGCCAACTTAAGTGTTTGAAAAGAATGCAAGTTTCAAGTATAAATTTTCCTCCAAATAAGCAAGGCAAATCTCGGCAAATCACAATTCACTTTCAAAAAACCAAAGAAACCAAAATCAAACTTGGCAAAATAAAGCAAAAACAATGTTTTTGAAGAACTTTTCTTTTTCAAGAAACAATGAAAACAACTTTCCAAAAGCACTCAAAATGCCACGAAAGACTCAAAAACTAAAAACAAAGCTCAAGGAAACTTTGTAAGTTACCAATTCAACACGAATGAAAACTTGAACAAAAAAGGGTTTCAACTTGCACTAAATGATTCAAAAGCAGCAAAAGAGATTTGAGAAACTGACCAAGAAGTCAGGAAATAAACACTTATAAATTCATCAAAAAGAAACCTTCAAAAAGCAAGAAAAGGTCTATGGCCATGAAATGACGAAAAGCAAAGCAAGTAGACCACTAATCAAGCTTGACACAAAGATTGAAAGCAATCTTCTGTTCTGGAAGACTAGAACAATCAAGAACCTCTATAAGAAGTCTTGTGTGTTCAAACACAAATCATAAAACTCACTCAAAATCAAACCTAGGCCAAAACTTTTCAAAGCAGAAGAGAATTCAAAATAGTAAGCTCACTGAATAATTAAATTCTAAAGACAGAAACTAACCACTCAGAAACCAAACAAACCAAGAAACAAATCTTTTTGGGTAGAAAGGTTTGAAAAAAATATGCAAAAAATGGTATATGCCACTATGTTCTAGTGCAAGTGCGTGTACATGTGCTTCTAACAAAAGAAACTCGTGTATATGCAGTTTCACTTCATAGAAAAAAACATGTGTACGCTACTGTAAATACACAAAGGTGCATATAAGTTTTGCAAGAAAAATAAAAAAACAAGGCCAGATGAAAAAGATCATAATTGAGGTCTGAGTTCCTATAGAAGCAGGAAATACTATCACAGCAAGAAAACCAATAACTGAGCCCTGATTAACACTAAACAACCCAAAATAGGAATAGCAAGATTGTTATCCCCAGCAGAGTTGCCAATTCTGTTATGGGAATAAGTACCCTAGGGCTTTGGGTTAGAACCCCAACAGAGCAAGACTAATCTACAACAAGAAACACACATACAACTCAGGCAACATGCTTAAACAAAAAAACTATGTAAGGATGAACATACTCGGCTATCCTTCGTTTGGGTAGTCCCAACAGGGTTCAGACCCTCTGCAACTCCTGATGATCTTTGAATCTTCAATTCAACCAATGAACATACATAGAAACATATAGATAAAGAATTTTAATGAAATCAACTTTATATCATATAAGCAAATGGTTAGTTATACATCAAAATAATCATTCATACATGAATCACAACTCCATCTAATGCATAAATAAGGTCAATCTCAAGAGCAAGACAATGTTTATTTTTATTGTGGAAAACTATAATAAACATTAAAAGAGTTCACTTGAGTCTTCTTCTTCCGGCTTTAAGTGGAACTATCCTCCAGGTTTGTCCAGTCCCAGTCTTCAACGGCCTCCTTCCATAACCAATACCATGATATCTCAAGCACGTGGGAGAATATCAACACTTAAGGAAACAAGGGTTCCGTAAACTTGGGGAAGTGCTTAAAGCACAAGGATAATTCACACTTGGTTAGGGGATAATCTCAATATAGTAATTCTATCTCTTCTATCCTCCTTAAGGCTTTCCCATAGAAGTCTATTCATACTTCTCCCAATTAGTTTTTTAGTTGGGAAAAAGTTGGGACATGGGCACTAGGAGGTAATCAACAAGTAAACCTATGAACTCCACCCATAGTTAAGGAAATTTATTTATTTTAAAGTTTTTTAACACATATACTCAAGTTGGGTATTGACTAACCCGCATGTACATGCTTTTATCACAGGGCAATGTAGCGTACAGGGAGTAAAACATTGTTTTTAAAATATTTGGACCAAGTCTGGAAGGAGGGGTTACCCTAGGCCATAAACCAAGCATCACAAATACCAAGGGTGATATTTGGAGCCATAACAGTAGCACATACCAGACAATCCTGGAAGGTAATGTTGGCATTATGGTATAGGTTTGATGCTATGGCTCTGGTGTTGTCCTTGATGGCAACTCAACATGGTGACATATCTCAGTTCAGGCACCCAGAAAGAAGAAAAAGTCATATACGCAGGTTCATTTAGACGAAGACGTGTATACACGTGGGTTATACGTTACAAAAGTGCGTATATGTTGGGGAACTTACTTTTGGTCCATGGTGGTTAGTTCTTGGGATTTGAACCTCTTGTTTTGGACCATGGCATCTCGTCAGATGTGTTGATCCCTAGTTTTTGGGTTCATGGTATTGAAATGTTATGGTTTTGGACCAAGGTATTGTGGAAGGCCTAAGACTATAAAAGAGGAAGGATATCTTGTGGCAAATGATCATCTGAATTATCATTGAATATCTGATAAAGTGCTAGAGATGGTACATTGGTAATTGGGTTATGATGCAGATCTGGATCTGAATGAAGGAGGAACCTTAGCGCAAAAAGAAGGATAAGTTCTATTGATGGGTGATAATCTTTAAGCTTGATTGATAGTATCTTTGTATGATTTTGATCTGCTAGATGTGGCGCTTGCCTGATCTATAAGTCTGATAATCTGGGTTAATTAGTGATTGAATATCTGAAAGATTGAATTATCCTTTATAGATCTGTACGCAGGTTCAGTGAAGCGAAGGCGCGTATACACGCAGGTTCAGTGAAGTGAAGCAGCGTATACGTAGGTTGTTCCATACGCAGAAGCATATGCACGTAGGTTTCAGGCTGTTAAAGTAGCGTATATATTTTGAGTTGTGATCTTGTTGCTTCTGTTTATTACTACACTGTTCTGGGTTCAGATTTTGGTGTATGGTTTCTGGTACTATGTTTTGGGTACAACTATCAGAGAAGTATCTACTTGATTCAGACCTAATTGGTGAAAAGGAGATTGGTTGATTCTTGATGATTGATTGATGTTCATGGATCCAGTCTGAAAAATTATGAAACGTGGTCCCTGGAAGAAAGAGAAAGTTGTAGCCTTCTGTAGGCCAGCACCTACGTACTAGTATCTTAGCTAGTGCAAGAGCTAAGGGGGTTGTAGCTGCCTTCCAGGAGAAGCTGGAGAACGAGAGAGGGTTGTAGCTCTCTACAGGTTGCAGCGTGCATACTGGTAAAGGACTACACTAGTACATCGTAAAAGAAGTTTCTAATTTAAAAAGAAGATAGAGACAAATTGCAGCAGGTGGTTTTCACCCACATTGGGTTTCCACCTTATATCTTGTGTTGATGTGTGTGATTGTCTTTCTTCTCTTCTTTACTGTCTCTGGTTATTGGTTATTTGATTCTGCATCACATATTAACATTCATTATCAGAAAGATTAAGTAAATTAAAATTCTGTTTTGTATACGCGAGTTTCCTTCTACATAGTTGCGTATATACGCGGGTTTAACTAACTGAAGTAGCGTATATCACCTATTTTAAAAAAAGAATATTTGACTTGAAAATACTGATTCAGCCCCCCTCTCAGTATTATTTCCAACAATTGGTATCAGAGCCGGTCCTTCAGAAGAAGCTTGATCGCTTGAAGGAAGATCTTTCTTCATGAACAACTACGAGAGGGAAGCATCAATTCAGGCCACTGATCTTTGATGGGACAAACTTCGTATATTAGAAGGTAAGAGTTATTGCCTATCTTCAATCTCTTGGTACAGAAGTCTGGGATATCATAGATACAGGGTATACTTTTCC
>APFE031408732.1:0-63507 GCA_000404065.3 Pinus taeda
TTTCCTGTCTCTAGTTATTCTCATACCAAGGATTTGTTTTGCAACTCCCAAATCCTTCATTGCAAATGAAATTGCCAATTTTCTTTTGAGCACATTTATTTCCTGCATGTTAGATCCTGCAACAAGCATGTCATCTACATACAATAACAATATAATATAGCTGCCATCATTTTCTTTTTCAGATAAACACAATGATCAGAGTGACATCTAGTATAACCTTGTTCAGACATAAACTTGTCAAATTTTAGATACCACTGCCTTGGAGCCTGTTTTAAGCCATACAAGCTCTTCTTCAACCTGCACACAAGTTTCTCCTTCCCCTTCACTTCATATCCTTGTGGCTGCTGCATATATATCTCTTCCTCCAAATCCCCATGGAGAAAGGCTGTCTTTACATCTAACTGCTAAAGATGCAAATATTCAGCTGCTACAAGACTCAAAATAGTTCTGATTGAAGTCATTTTAACAACAGGAGAAAATATTTCATCAAAATCAATACCTTTCTTCTGTGCAAACCCCTTCACCACAAGTCTAGCTTTGTACCTCTGTTTTCCTCCATCTTCTTCCTTCAACCTGTAAACCCGTTTATTCTTCAATGTAGTTTTTCTTGCAGGCAACCTGACTAAATCCCAAGTCTGGTTTTGCATTAAGGAGTCCATCTCTTCTTCCATGGCTACCTCCCACTTCTTCCTGCTTTCAACCTGCATTGTTTCTTCATAACATTCGGGTTCACCAGAATCAGTCAACAATTAATAATATAATGAAGGAGAGTATCGTTCAGGGGGTCTACTTATCTTGGTAGATCTTTTAACACCACTTTCAGGTGTTTGGGGTGCCTGTTGCTATTGTGGTGGTTGTTGTTGTTGTGGTTGTTGATTATTATTATTTTCAGGCACCTTTACTTTTCAGTGATTTCATCAAGAACTGCATATTCCTTGTTTTCCTTTTCTTGTTCCTTTTCCTGCAACTGATTCTTATACAAGACCTTTTTATTGAATATTACATCTCTGCTCCTAATGATTTTGTGATTTTCATAATCATAAAGCGATAACCAAAATCATTAACACCATATCCAATAAAGGTACATTTCTTTGACTTTACTTCAAGCTTTGTTCTATTTTCTTTATCAATATGGATAAAGGCCTCACAACCAAAAGGCTTTAAAATAGAGTAGTTTACCTTTTTACCTGTCCATGCTTCCTCTAGAACACCACCATACAAGGAACTTGAAGGCCCTCTGTTTATTAGATAAACAACAGTATCTACAACATCTGCCCAAAACTGTAAAGGCAATCCTACATGCAATCTCTTGCACCTTGCACGCTCCATGATTGTCCTGTTCATCCTTTCTGACACACCATTTTCTTGTGGTGTTCTTGGAAATGTCTTCTCTCTACGAATTACATGCTCTGAACAGTACCTATCAAACTCTCTGCTGCAATATTCACCTCCATTGTCTAATCTAAGACACTTCAATTTCTTTCCTGTCTCAATCTCAACCAAAGATTTCCATTTCTTGAAAGTATCAAATACATCAGATTTATTCTTAATACAATAAATCCAAGTTTTTCTAGTTGCATCATCAATAAAAGTAACATAATAACGAGAGCCACCGAGAGATCATACCTAAGCAGGCCCCCATACATCTGTATGCACAAGCTCTAATTTTTCATTCTTCTTTTCTTTCCCAACTCTGAGAAATCTGAATCTCTTCTGTTTTCCGTAAATGCAATTCTCACAGAAGTCCAAATCAACATTCTTCAAACTCGGCAACAAATTCCTTGAGTGAAGAATCTTCATCCCTTTTTCACTCATGTGTCCAAGCCTATGATGCCATAATGCTGCATCTGGTCCTTTAGAAGTTCAAGCATTAATAGAGTTAGAAATACCATTGCATAAATACAATGTACCAACCTTTTCACCTTTTGCTATTACGAGGGCTCCTTTGGTGACCTTCCAAGCTTTATCTGTGAAAGTTGTCACACAACCTTCACCACCTAACTGCCCTATTGAAATCTGATTTTTCTTTATATCTGGAGCATGCCTTACCTCCTTTAGTAGCCATTGGTTTCCATTCTGCTGTTTTACAAGAACCTTACCCATTCCAACAATTTTACAGGGTTTATCATCACCCAAACGAACTTGTCCAAAATCTCCTTGAACATAGTCATGAAAGTATTTATTATCAGGTGTGGCATGGAATGAGGCCCCTGAATCTACCACACAGGAAACAGTAATATTTTCGAAAGAAAGAATCAAAGCATCTTGTAACACCTCACCTGTCACATTTGCCTCATGATTGTTTTCTTGCTGTGAATCTCCTTCTTTTCCCTTCCGAGATCTACAGTCCTTCTTTAGGTGTCCTTTCTTTCCGCATTTCCAACACACTATCCCCGATCTAGACTTGGATCTGCTTTCCTTGATTTAATGCGATATCCTGAGCTCTTTCCTCTTTCCATTTTTCTTCCTCTAGACTCTTCACTCAAAGCATTTCTCGATGTCTCACCGGAGCTTTTCCATCGCATTTCCTCGCTAAGGATAGCACCAAAAACATCATCAAACTTTAAAGTACTAGATCCAGAAACGGAGTTACTAATGGCCATTACCAAACCATTCCAACTTTCTGGTAATGAGCACAAGGATAACAGAGCTCTAACTTCATCATCAAAATTTACCCCTACAGAACATAACTGACTTGTAACAGTATTAAAATCATTTAAATGATCTGCAACAGATCCACCTTCCGACATCTTCATATTGAATAACCGTTTCATAAGAAATACCTTGTTTGAGGTCGAGGGTTTTTCATATAGTTTCTCCAACGCCTTAATCAAACCCTCTGTCGTTGTTTCCTTCGAAATGTTGAAGGCGACCGACGCTGCAAGGCACAGCCGTATTGTTCCAAGTGCCTTTATATCGAGAAGGTTCCATTCTTCATTTTCCATATCCGTCGGCTTCTTTGATTTTCCGCCCAATGGTAGGTATAGATATTTCTGATACAGATAATCTTCCATCTGCATCTTCCACAGCGAGAAGTTTTGGCCGTTAAATTTCTCAAACCTAAACTTACCATTTTCCGCCATGGCTCCCACTCGAACTAGGAACCCTTCTTTCCTATGATTTTATCAGCCAAATAGACCTTCGGCTTTGATACCAGTTGTTAGAATATTATATATATTATGGAGCAATGGAACACATAAAATATTGCAGAAATATAAACACAGAAAATGCACAAAACAAGAGAGACACAGATATACGTGGTTCACCCAGTTTGGGCTACGTCCGCCTCGAACAGCCAGTCCTTCCTTTCTATTATCCAGCAAAATGAAGAGACACAACCTACAGCAAATCCGATGTAATATCCTCTGTCTTCTCTCATAGTCTCACCTCTCTATTTCTCGTTCACACAAAGAATACACATCTATCTCATAGCCTCAAATACAATGCCCTCATACAAAGAGAGGGGTTGCCTTCTAGGGAAAAAAACCCTAAACTAAACATAAGTTCTACCGTCAGATCATCCACCTAATTAATGACCCAGATTGACTAGAAATTACTATACTTTTACAAGGCAATTTTACAAATGTTTTTAGCTTCAGGGGCACTGCCCCTGAAACCCCCCGCCACGGGGGGGGGTTCCCAAAGGTCGCAGCCGCCCCGCCTGGACCCCCCTTGCAGCAAATATTTTATGGGCGGCATTGTCGCCCCCATTTTGAAATGGGGTCCAATGTGGTGGTACTTTTGAATATAGAAGATAATCAGGCTCCACACCCAACAAATAGAAACCAAAACGTTAGAAGGAATGTTCCCCAAATCAAACAACGAGAACAAAAGGGTCCAGACTAGTAGGTTCGAACTCCTTTCCAGGAAAACTACACTGATGATGAGGGAAATATTATTAAAGATTTGGATGATAATCAAATAAATCTGATGGGAACCGATGATAATGAAACAATTTTCCTCACTCAACAGGAGCAAGAAATTTTCCTCCTATCTCAAACTGAACTTGATTCTAAGGAATCAGATGAATATAAACAAGGTTTTGAAAATGCCATCATGGAAGTTCATAAGCAGTATAACCTTAGGGGAAAAACGAATTTAGATAATCTCAACACAAAAAGTCTGATAATCCTGCTAAAAACTCCTCTGAAATTGATCATAGGAAAACCACAGATAGTCTTCCTAAGAAAACTGTGGATAATTTTGGTAAAAGAATGTAGAAGTTCATATCAAGAAGATAGTTGATAGTGTTTCTACAACTACTCAAACAGATATCCCAACCACCAGTCAATGAAAAGAGCCTATATCAAAAGAAATTACAAATCAATCTAAACTTCCCAACTTAATTAAGATTCAAACATCATTCAACATTGAGAATGAATTTGAAAAACTCAAAATTCCTATTTCTCTAATAGAGTTAAGAAACAAAAACATGTACAAACCCCAAGTAATGAAAGCTATAAACATAGGGGAAAACACAGACACTGTAAATCTGAATGATGACCAGCCTGAACTCTTATTTGGACCGGAAGTTGAGGGAAAACCACAGGAAGGGGGTGTTCCTCCATTCTATGTTAGCCTAAATATTCTTGATAAGATCCTCCATAATGCTATGTTAGATTCAAGGGCTTCCCACAACTTAATGCCTAAAGCACTTATGGAGAAATTAGGACTTGAAATTACCAGACCTTATAAAGATCTATATTCCTTTGATTCCACTAAAGTAAGATGTCTAGGTCTCATCAAAGACTTGTGTGTTACTTTAGGTCAAATCCCACCAAAAGTTTGGTAATGGATATAGTGGTTGCAGATATTCCACTTAAGTATGGCATGCTGGTGTCATGCTCATGGGGAGAAAAATTACAAGGAAACCTATAGATGGGTATGACCTTTGCCACCATACCAGTTTTTGGGCAGAAAATAGGATTATATATGGAAACCTTGATGAAATTCATGGTGAGTAGTCAAGAGAAACCTCACAACTATCCTTATTATTCTGTCCACTTAGATTTGGACTCTTTCATTCTTTACAATGATGGAGACATCAACACTCAGGTGATTAATTTTAAAAATAAAATTCTTAAAATAGATCCAAACCAAACACAGACAATAGAACCCAACACGCTTCTTGAACCTCTTTGGAACATGAGTTTTGATGTCTCTTGTAGCAAAGATGGTTTTGGAGTAGGAATTTGGGTGGTTAACATAGGAAACAACCATGCTGAGGGTCACTCATACAAGATCAATTCCAATGTGCCAGAAGAATCTCCATTCAAGGGGATGTTGAATTAATTATAAAACAAACTAAAGGAGAGTATTCAACTAAACACCCTCGAATGAGAGAATACAGAAATGTTCTACTTGATTTTCTAGAGAGTTTTCTTGAATATGACCTTTCTGCAATTCCTAGAAAACAAAAGATCATTCCAAATGATCTGGCTTTTTCAGCGAGCTCCTGTAAAATTCCTTATCCTAATCGAGAATATACAGTGGAAGTGAAACATCGGCTAGCTGTACCAAATAATATGAGGTATTTGCAGGTGTTTGGAAGTGATAAACAAATTGAATGTTTTTTGCAATCTAAAGATGAATTTCAAGATGATAGTATTGATTTGGAATCTAAAGTAGATTATCAAATAGTTGTACATTCTAATATAGAAAGGCAATTAGAAAAATCAGATGTAAATAAACCCATATATGAAGTTGTAAATAAACTATAATTGCTTGAGATAGATCCAGAAAAAGAAGAGTTTGAAACACTTCAGCTAAAGGGTAACGTTTTACCTAGAGGTCTAGTTTCACTAGAAGAATTATTTGATTTCAATTATGTGGAAGAAAAGGCTAAGATTGAGCCCACATGAGCAGCAGTTCAAGAATGTAATTTAGGTACTGAAAAATATCCAAAAATCATAAAACTATCCAAATCACTTACAGCTGGTGAAAAACAAAAATACATTGCTTTATTCAAAGAATTTAGTAATGTTTTTGCCTGGAGCTATGAAGATCTTAAAACATATGAGACAAAAATTATACAACACAAAATTCCAATTAAATACGATCAGAAATTGTTTAAACAAAAACTTCAAAGAATAAATCTAGCTCTGATGCCTTTGATTGAGAAGGAAATTAAAAGAATGTATGACTCTAAAATCATAGTTCCTCTTAGGTACTCTAAATGGGTTTCCAATATTATTCCAGCTAGGAAGAAAATAGGTGGAAGCAGATTATGTATAGATTTTAGGAACCTTAATAAAGTTTCCCTAAAAGACAACTATCCTCTTCCAAAAATGGATCATATCCTAGAGAAGGTAGTTGGGTCTTCTAGGATTTATTTATTCGATGGTTTCTCAGGTTATAATTAGGTTTTAGTTTACCCAGAGGATCAAGATAAAACAACCTTTACTACTCCATGGGCTACCTTCATGTATGTGAATATTCCTTTTGGGTTAATGAACGTTGGAGCCACATTTCAAAGAGCAATGGATATTGCTTTTGCTGATGAAATTGATAGGTTTATTGTGATCTATCTAGATGACATCACTGTTTATTCTAAAACTGATGAAGAACATTTGTTACATCTGAGAAGAATATTTGAGAAATGTAGAAGGTTTGGGATTTCACTAAATCCTAAGAAAACAATGTTTGGCCTTGAAGAGGGAAAACTTCTTGGTCATATCATATCTAAGGAAGGTATTAAAATTGATCCCAAAAGGATTGAAGCTATACTGAAAATCAATCATCCAAGAAACATTAACAAACTTCAATCATTTATTGGTAGAATAAACTTCCTAAGAAGATTTATCCCTAATATTTCAAAACTTCTCATAAACATAACAAATATCCTGAAAAGAGATTCAAAAATCAGATGGAAAATTGAAGCTAGGAAATCATTTGACCAAGTTAAACAAGAATTGACAAAAGCACTAGTCCTAATCAGCCCAGATTTCACTAAGGATTTTATAATCTTTTCATTCGCTTCTGAGCACATTGTTGCGGTTGTCCTTTTATAGAAAAATGATGATGGATTTGAACAACCCATTGCTTTCTTTAGCAAGGCTTTAAGAGATGTTGCACTCAAATATAATATAATGGGAAAACGAGCCTTTGCATTGATAAAAGCAATTAAATATTTCAGAGTATATATCCTTAATTCTCACATAATTTCTTATATACAAATGTTGTAGTTAAGGATATTTTAACAGAAAATGGACCAGATGGTAAAAGAGGCAAATGGACTGCCATCATTCTCGAGTATGGCATGGAAATCAAGCCAACCAAGCTTATCAAAGGACAAGGATTAGCCAAATTGATGGCTGAATCTAACTTTAATGCTTTGGATATCAACTTTGTAGCTGCATTGGATGATCAAGAGGAACACACAGCTCCACAATTAGATGAGGCTTTCATGACCTCACCTTGGTAAGCAAACCTTATTTATGTTTTATTCAATTTAAATGATCCTCCTAGTCTAACCAAGAAAAAGGCAAGATTTCTGAAGTTAAAAGAAGTAAAATTTTTCATCATAGATAATGTTTTATATTGGAAAAATGCTGGTGGTATTCTACTAAAGTGTTTGTTGAAAGATGATGCAGAAATAACAAAGTAGGAATTCAATGAAGGTGACAATGGTGGCCATCTATACTGGAAAACTATTGCTAATAAGATCCTTAGAACTGGTTTTTACTGGCCTACCCTTTTCCCTGATGTTCATAAGAAGGTAACATCTTGCCATAAATGCCAAATATTTGAAGGGAAAAGAAAGCTATTTCCTTTACCTTTGAAACCCATATCTGTTGAAAGTCCTTTCCAACAATGGGGATTGGATTTCATTGGAGAAATAGATCCACCATCCTCTGCCCAACATAAATGGATCCTCATTGCTACTAACTACTTCACCAAATGGATTGAGGCCACATCTTCCAGACTAGCCATAGATGTTGTTATCATTAAGTTCTTAGAAACCAATATCTTGTCTAGATTTGGTTTTCCAAATGAGCTCGTTACATATAATGCTGCAGCCTTTATATCTAAACAAAATGACAAAATTCTGCAACAAATACCATATTAGTTTGGGACATTCAACTTCCTATTACCCACAGGGTAATGGGTTGGATGAATCTTCAAATAAGAGTTTGGTAAATATTATTAAGAATTTATTAGCAGACAACAAAAATTCATGGCATAACAAGATGATAAATGCACTTTGGGCTGATAGTCTCACAATAAAGAAATCAATTGGCATGTCACCATACCAATTGGTTTATGGAATGGATGATGTTTTTCCATCCTCTTTGGGAGTTCCAACTATGAAGAAGTTTATAATAAGGCTAAGATCATTGAAGAGAATATCAAAAAGGTTTTCGATAAAAGAACTAAAGCAGATGATTTCACTTTGGGTGATAGAGTTTTAAAGTGGGATTCCAGAAGAGAGCACAAAGGAAAGCATAGAAAATCTGACAATCTATGGATGGGGACTTATGTCATTTACACATTTAGAGGACACAATGCATTATTTCTCAAACCTCTAGATGGGACAAAAATGCCTGGAGGACCTGTGAATGGCAAAATAATGAAGCACTATTTCTCTAAGCAATATAAAGTTTTCTATCATTAATCATTGTAAATATCATTGTCTTTATTATTTTGATTGGGTGACCTATTAACAGAAGTTGAAGCCCATGGAGAAGGCCCTAAGCTTCCATTGATATGTTACCATAAGTACTACAACAAAAGGAATTAGAGGTGGATATTGGTGAAATGGAACACTCAAGGATACTGATCAAATGTTCTTGGCACCTCACAAGGAGAGTACCATCCCCGACTGGAGCCACTGTTAGGGTCCTATAATTTATAGGATCTCAAGGTATTTGAGTATTGTATCTTAGGAATCTTATATTTTAAATACTTGTCAATCTGCCAACGATTTCCAAATAAATAAATAAATAAATAGAATAAAAAATGAAAAGAGGGTATAATAAAAAAAGTAAAAAAATAAAAAATAAAAAAATATTGAAAAAGAATGAAAAATAGAACCCCATCAAAAGAAAAAAAGAAGAAGAAGGAATAATACTGAAAGTGTTGCAAGTATAAATGCCACTACTCATAGATAGTTTTCTTCATCATTGTTAAATAAAGATTATGTGTAGCTTGTTCAAAATTCCACAATGATTAGCCCTTTGTTTAATGATACAGTGTAATCATGGTTAAACTTGTTTAAATTTCTATAAATTAGGTTAGAGAACAAATATTTTCCCAACAGTCTAATTTGGCTAAATCAGTAGTTAGGTAGAAAATGACATTGATTCGACTGTTTAATCTGAATCAATAGGAGAAATAAGTGATAGAATTTAGATAGTTTTTTATTCTATATAAAAGAAAATAATGTGGGGTTGCTATTCTAAGTGCACCCTTTAGAAAAAATAAAATGATAGTTTAGTTATGGGTAGGTAAATTAGATGGTTTTGATAAAGATATGCCTATGCCATTTTATCCTAAATTTAATGTCATTGTAAAAAGGCAAATATAGGACCCTAATAGGCAAATTAAAAAAGGCACAAATGGACAAAGCTTCTTTGTCGTATATGGTTAATTGACAACATTGTCAAGGGATTGGGATCCATTCCCTCTCAAGATCCACAACCATTATCATTCTTCTCCCCTCCCCCTCTCCATCCTGCCTTTACTAGGGGGGGGGGGGGGGTTCGAAAAGGTTGTTTCCCTGCCGGGCCCCATCCCCTACATGGCATATTCTCTTGATTTCACCCCCCCCGACCAAAACCACTTACAGCTCTCTACCCACTCTGAAACCACCTCTCCCCTTGTTCGCTTTACAGTGTCCCCACCACAATATCTGCACCACTCTCTTCCCACCACATTGCCTAGCCATTATCCACTTAAATTCACTCTAAAAAAAAACAACCGTTCCGCATTAAATTCATACCTCCCTGGTAACCATTCAAGCTTAATGGTCATGTGCCATTTGCAATAGGACTTTCACAGCACTGTTTAAAATCTTTAAACCTGATGCTTTCCTCCCTTTTCATTGCTTATCCTTTGTAAATTAATAGTTTTTATACAACGACCATTCCCAGAGAATTTCCTTGACTGGGATTAGATCCAAACTGATAGTCCTATGTTTCTTTCACCTGACAATTCGTTACCCAAATAGTTTCTTGGTAAGTCCTTTGTCAATTTCTCTTACTATTACCTTCACTGATACAATCATGCCTGCCAAAAGAAAAACCCAAGATAAGCCTACTAATCTGTTAATCCCTCCCTCTGTAGATTTAGATCACATCCCTTTAGCTGATAGGGATTATTAGATTAGTTAAACCCAATGTGACTGTGATTTTTTGGAGTTATACTGTTGGTTGGAAGACAAACATGCAAATAAAACTAATGAAATTGGGCTCTGGAAGTCCAACCTTCCCCATTACGTCTTCCCTCTAACCTTCCAAGCCCCTGATTTCACCAAAAAGTGTCAGTGCTAGTATGTCCCTGCCCAAAGAGCTATCATGGCCCCATCCAGTGATATCCTTTTTACCATTACTACCTAGTATATCAATCAAGTCATGATAGCTCCCTCTATGGAAAGTAATGCTCCTTTCTCGCTAAAATCCCTCACCTAGCTTTATCAGAAGCTAGATTTCACTACCAGAGCCAAAATTTTCGAGATCTTCTTCCCTGAGAATGCCCAATTACCCAAGAAGAATCCTCCCCTTCCTCCATCTTCCCTAATGAAGCCAAGCAAATTATATCCATGATTTCCTATATTTTGGGTTATTATTCTGATCAGTGGGTAGATGAACCCATTTTAGGTTTCCTATCCATATTTTCCACAGATAGTGAGCCATCCATTGTATTCAATTTTAGTCAATTCTTGGCTGAGAACATTCATGAACAATTTCTAAAGTTTCCCACAAAACAAGTGATTAATTACACCTCCATTTTAGTCTATATGTTACTTTACTATCAGGCAGATAAGTTCAATTTTGTAATGCAGAAGCTTGATGATATAGGAAACCAACAACCAATGATCTTTTGGACATCATAGGTCATGAAAGAGCAACACGAGTTCTGTTACAAGAATTTTATTGAGGATTTTGTTCACCCAACCATGAAAATTCTCAGCAGTTCTATATAGCCCAGAATTAGTGAATATATCGAAACAATTTGCATCTAAGAGATCAATCTAAAACCGGAGATTGGTATTTATACCAAAATTACATAGAAATCAGGGTTTATGGTTGTGAATTGGCACCATAAAAGCTCCCCAAATACCTCCCCATGAGAATTTTTTCCTTGGAGTATATTAGACAAATGTTAAATTCTAATGACATTCATTTTGTAGTAGCCAAGAAGAAATCACAGTTCCGAATAAAGACAGAGGTGGGCCCGTTTATATGTAATACTAGGACAATAGGTGAAGAAGCAGACAATATTCTTAAAGACATGAAGTTCAACTTAAGTTTTACATGGTCTTATGACCCTTGTAGTATAATTTCAAAGCTCAGAGTGGAGAATAAAAGTACTCCCTACATCCATACTTCAACACATGAAATAGAAAAATATGCAAATCAGTTGGAATGGATAGAAAACACCTTGCAAGAAGCTGAAGAACAACCCATTTCTACTTCCAATTTTCAGACTCCCACTCCTCAGGAGAAATCAAGCAAAAGACAAAGGGAGGAGAGATCACCATCGACCACTGGAAGTGAGGCCAAATATTTTAGGATCGATGGACAAAGAGACAGAAGAGCACGCTTCTATCATAATTATAGAATCACCATCTGCAAGCAGCAAATTTGTAACATCTCCTACTAGACCTTCATCATCACAAGGTCACAAGGAAACTAAGCTAGAGTCAGAGAATGTCCAAATAGAGAAGGAAAAGACAGTTTTTGATAGGTATAAAGAGATTAAGCTTAAGAATGAGATTCTTAAAAATAGTACCTATAATTAGTTTTGGAAGCAAACCTCTAGCTCACAGAGCAGATTGTTATCAGTGTTTGACACAAAGCATGGGAATATGCAAATGGATTTTCTTCAAGCCCAAATTCCATAGCCAAAAACAACAATAGATTACAAGAGCACTACATATGAGTTCAACACCAAATACATTCATCCCATTGATCAAATGGAGATGCATAAGTATACTGGTGAGACGATATCTCCTACAACGACTATCACTGCTATATCATTATCCAAGTTGCAGGTTTCATTTTGCTAATGGTGAGTCTCAGTTGAAAATGGAGAAGGTGTCCTCCTTAGCAAAGGATAATAGGATCAAGTCTTTAGAGGATTTGGTGGTAAAGATAGGATATGATCCCAAATATGTCAATGTTGCAGAGGAGATTATCAAGAAGAAGAATTTCGACATTGCAGCATTGAGAAAATAGCTCACGCTGCCAGCTAGAGAGGATCCATTAACGAAGGACATTGAAGAAAATGAAGCAAAGAAGGCAGACATGATGAAGCTAGTTATAGAGAAGAACATACATATTAGACAAACGGAGGCAGAGATGGAGAAGGTGATAAAGGAGAAAGAAGAGAGTCAGAATATGACCATTGTCCCCCTGGATGCCATACCCATTTGTCAGCTTATAGGAATAGGAATAGCCACTTCAACCACTTCTTCCACTCATACTGCTGTAGAGCTGTAACTACGGTCTCTTTCAGCTCTAATTATCCCACATTAATAAGTCAATCCGGGAACGTTTTGTTATTGCAAAGAGTATCTCAATCCGAGGCTATTCATCAGAGTAATGCTTAGTAGTACAATGTTCAGAAAATACAAGAGTAAAGGGATGCTAAACTATGACTAAATTACTTCAAAAGGATAAAATCACACAAGGCAGCTTATCAGTCAAGGGTGCGGAAGCGATAACCCATCCCTCTAGAAACTGATGGAAAGGAAATTAGAGCATGGACCATAGGTCTGGGAGCTAGGCAGCGACTGCTGAGGCTCACTACAGCCTTAGACCTTCTCTCACACCAAAGCAGCAAATGCAAGTAAATGGAATGACAGAAAGTAAAATATAAACAACAAATAGGAAATGGAACAGCAAGTCTAAAATGGACAACAGTAAATGGAATAAGCAATCAAAAGAACTAAGTCTCGCGAGTCAGAACCAAACTTGCTCTATTGAACCCAACTCCACACTCTGCGATGAAATAACAATACTTCTCTCTTAAGGAAAATTGGTGGAAATGTACTTTATGGAACAACACGCATTGATGAATTATGGAACAACAGTAATCGATCATATATGCACACCTCACACTAATATAGTAATCTGACAATTAAGGATAATACGACTATGTTTCCAAATAGAATAACATCACTTTCGGATTCCAATAATCGAGATTTCAAATGAATCCAATAACAATAATATTCAGTACAGACGCTCTGTAACAGAAATAGCTGGTTTAGACTAATAACATGCAATCAACTCTGAAAAGATTCAATCATGCAATACAGAGTCACTACACGGATTTCCTGAAAGAACCATTAATAAATTAATTGTATCAGAGCATGGAATAGCACATGAAAAGCATATCAGATTACCGAGCAATAAAGATAAGAAAACCATGCAGAAATCAAGTTATAATGATACAAAATCAAGTGTCCTTCGGAGCCGGGCCCTTAGCTTCCAATGGTACACCGCCTTAGATTACTCCAAACACAAAGATGAAATAAACACCAAGTCTTTTATATTAACACATCAACAAATGTACAGTAAACCAGGTCTCAGTGAGACTCGATGATCAAAGTTTAGTCTAAAAACTGAAAGTTACAAAAAAAGTCCCTTTGCTTAACGATGTTGTTCCTTTTTATAAAAGTAATGGCGGGGATATCTAGGTAACAAAAATAAGTAAAACAACGATCCCTCAGGATCAAATATCCTGAGGGATTCGCCAAGCTGTTAATCCTTTACTTTTCTTTCCCTTTTTCGCCGAATTGGTATCCCTTCTTCCTTTCCTGGGTTGTTCTGCTTTGATTTGCTCGATCTCGTTTGCATCCGGTTCCCTTCTAGAGGGACAACAATTATTCCTCCTCTGCCTTTACCTTTTGAACGGTAGCTCTTCGTTTCCACCTTTCCCTGCATAGAAAAATGACAATTATCAACTATTAAGCTTTCCATGTTAATTCTCACACATTTTATTAGAATTCTTTATTTCTTTGAGTTCATGATGCAGAAAAGGTTACAAATGTTACTGAAAAGCCACTAAATTGTTTGTCAAAAGCATACCTTTCGAGTGCTCCACAACTACGAGTATTGAATAGGTGACCAAGCCACTAGAGAACATGTCCATCAAGTCAAAAGAGATCAAGACTTTGTAAGATCAGCTCAAATCTTTAGAAGTACAAAAGGCCAAAGCTAAAGCTTCTCGTGTTACTGAAATGCAGAAATCACCAAGGTTGTCAGGGAAGTTGCAGAAAGTAGAAAGGGATACTTCAATTGGTCAGACCTTAGCCTTAGCCAAGGAAACCATTTGGATGATTATTCTAGACTCTATGAATGATATTTGGCCATCTATCCAAATCATCTTTGAACAGAAGGAATTGATATAAAAAGCTACAAAAACCATTGTTCAAGGAAGGGAAAATCTTGGAGAGATGCCCACAAAAGCCTCTAACATTATTAGATTCTTGAATTCTAAGTCCAAATATGAACTTGAAGAATTAGGAATCAGTGATAGAACTGCCACTATTTTAGAAGTGAAGAAAGTTTTGACTAAGAGGAACCTTATTTATTAGTTGGAATAAATATGTGAAACATTGGAGCTGCAAGAAAACATGTTTTCTAACAGAATTGAAGCATTGATCCAGAAAGGACTGTCCAACATTTATGTAATAAATGAGAAATTAATCACTCAGGAAGACTATGTCTTAAAGATGAAGGAAATGGCCAAAAGTAGTATCAAGTTCAGTGGGATTAAGGGAAATATGAAATCAAGGGCATTTTTGGAAACCATGTCAAATGATTTCTACATACAGAATGAGGTAAAACACGTTTTTATAGTGAAGCCAACTTTTGCCAAATACACAGAGGTAGAAGAAATTTACCGGAGGGTGATTAAATTGACTATACCAGATGAAAAGCAATGGGAAGAGCTTTGTGATTTACTATATTGAAAAGTAATTCAGATGTAGTAAGACACCGACCAACACATTAGCCAGCATGACAGTCAGCACATCAAAGCAACACAGTTTCAGGTTGACTCAGAAACCAAATCCACCAAAACAGATCCACCTTTCCTTCTAGCTGTATACATGACCTATTTTTCTACCAAAGATAAATCGTATTGTTTGTAATTAGGTTAATAATACACTTTCAATGTTGACAATGTTTTTTGTAATTATTTTGTATAAATACTTCACTGTTTGAAGTATTAAGGGTTGATTTATGAATGTAATTTCTTCTGCATATTTTAATTTTTCAAAGCACTAGAGCATCAGTAACACATGGACCTTTCACAGGATTCATGTGGTGTACCAAACAGTGATGTGTTTCTTCTATCTATTTGTTTAACATTGTTTTTCTTTCTTTGTTATTCTAAAAATCTCAATTATTTAACAGAAACTGTGAAGAATAGGATTTGTTATTTAGAGCACCCTATTCTGGCTGTTACTAATTTTCATGTTTTCTGCTGAAGTCAAATTAAGGAATTCTTCATTTCTCCTTAATTTCTACTGAGCCTTACATCTCTGTTATTTCATAATCCATTTAATTTCTGAAAAGATCCAATAGTGCAACCTAGCTTGCCATGTGAAACTCCTCTATAATTTGATGCCAAATCTAGTTTAATCTATAGAGTACATAGCCTAATGGAATTATAACACTTTAATCAACCAAGCCTTTCAATTAAAAACAATCAGTACAGTAATAACTAGCCTAAAATTCACATAAAACAAAGCTAAATTTTACAGAGAGATCCCTCTTTCAAGCTAGCAAGTCTAGATCCTAGCTTCCAAAGTGGTTTTGATGCTCTCATATGTGTTTACTCCCTCAACCTCAAAAATATAGAATGACAATAGGTAGGATAATTCATCTTAAGGAAACGATAATCTCTCTCTTCTTACTCCATTTTTGTCTTCTATGGGTTGTTCATCTTGAAGACAGAAGTTTTTCTTTGCTATTATGGCCTCAATTCTTTTCCCTTTACTCCATATCACTCCCATGGGAAGTGTGGTGGCCCTATTGAAAACTTCCTCATTTAAGTGAATGATGAGGCTTATAAATACAGTGATGGCATCATGTCCCTTTGGCTGTTGGAGGTTATAGGAAAATTCTTGGGCAATTTCATCATCAAAGCCTCTTAATTTTTTGAAAATCCCTAACCACTGATGGTTTGCAAAAATGTTCCTGACATCAAGGTGTTTATGAATTCTAGAGGGGTTTGTAGGTTCCCTTCATTTGAATCCCCCCCCCCCCCCATAGCTTTAATAAATTTCTACCAGAGTAAGACAAGGAATTCCCTTTCTCTATTACATGATTTTGAAATTTTATATGCAATGGAGGTTATTGAGATAGATGCAAAATGGAAAACCTATTTTATAATGCTAAGGGGAGAGAAAAATTCAAAATGTAGCTCAAGACACTCTATCCATTCATCCTATTGTTCTCATGACATGAATACCCAACAATTAATCTTTCTCCCTTACTGAAATTAAAGTTATGGCAATTACAGGGTGATCTTCTGAGACTTGAAAGAGTTATTCAAGATCTTATACCAAATGTGAGTGAGGGAGATTTGTACTAACGCATTTCATGATGATCCTCCTCTATTCCTTAGGGTTCAATGGAAATTGTGTCCGCAATTGAGCTTCCTATAACATTTTTGAGAAGAATCTTCGGCGAAAATCACATAGAGATATTTTTGTCAACGCGTTTCAAACCAACCAGTGTGGTTCATCATCAGGACAAGTTGAATGAGTAGATCTTGCTATGCATTATAAATAGATCGGGAAAAATATCCAATGACCAAATTTCCAGAATATCCAATGATAAAATTGTCCATTTATGTTGACTTTCCTGTAGTAGTGGTTTGAATATCTTGTAGCTTCCTATGGCAGTATGCAAAGGAGATATCTCGGCTACAACATCTTCGTATAGCACTGACAGGCCTCCCTTGGGCTTTAAAATATATTTTTTCATGCAAAATGAGATGCAAGGATTTGAATTATGTGGTTAGTGGTTAGGGTGATCGGCTTAATGCGCTATGTGAGTTGGCCCCCACCTACCAACTTCACACACCATACTTTGTGATTTATCATATCCTCATTCCATTTTTCCTCTGCACGTGTGATTGATGTAGGAGATGATTAAAGTTTACTACTAAAGGTGGTCGATACTAATATACCATTGTTTTCCCATAAAACCTCTTCCTCCATACACTGATAATAATTTTAAAGCTAAGATGAGCTTGTAAGAAAGTTAATATTGATGGAGTGGATAGGTTATAATGATTCCTTATACTTCCTCTCTTTCCCACAAGTGAAAAGCTTCAAGTTTTACCCTCCTTTATATGCTCGACAACTTCCTATAGCAATAGAAGAACTTCCCTCTAGCATTTTAGAAAATTGATTAAAACGAATGAGAGGGACTTGGGAATGATAGAAGAATCTTGGAAATGGTGAGGGAATGAGTAGAATGGATGTAGAGAGGCTATTTGAATTCCTTGAAGGTGAGTGCTTAGGCATTGAAGCTGATATTATTTGATTGCTTCTGGAATCATGTTGCACCTGAATCACTATTCAAATAAATGAAACATAGGTGCCTCTCATATTTATCTTTTCTTATTCTTTCTTATTTTTCTTTATTTCTTTATTTTTATTTTTTATTTTTATGAGACCCACAAGCTACCTCATCTAGGTTTTCAGCCTAAATAGGTCTGCTCCAGGTGTCTCAAGGGAGTTTTTCACTTGGGGATCTTTTATTTTTCTTTATCCAGGCTCATTGGCTGCCTTAGGGAGGTTTTAAGCCTATGAGTCTACCTCAGGTGTCTCATGGAGATTTTTAGGCTATGAGCCTACCTCCGGTGCCCCATGGAAGTTTTCACCTGGGGTTTTTTTCCCTTGCTTTTTCTTTTTCTTTTTTTCTTCTTGTTTCATTAGGGGTTCAATGGATTGGGAGTCTTAAGGATCTCAATCACATTCATTTCTTTTCTTATTTAACTTATAAATTTAGCTCTTGAAAGGGGCTTCCTATAAAACTTCAGTATGTAACCATTCACTAGAAGTGGTATGTTCTCTTCATTAATTGTCTTGATCTAGATCTAGCCATTATCATGGCACTCCTCCACCATGTAAGGACCTATCCATCTGGTCATGCATTTTCCTTTTGAAGTCCTTGAACCTAGAATCATATAAGAGGTCCTAATCACCCTCCTGGAAAGTTCTAGTATTTATGTTCTTATCATGCAAAACTTTTATTTGTAATTGAACCACTTTAATGTGCATAACAACATGCAACTTGAGTTCATCGAGTACATTTAACTATTGTAGTCTCTCCTCTTGAGCCTTTGTGATGTCCAAATAATGATGTGTTGTATTCAAATTCAATGGAAAATAGAGCTTTCATACCATACACCAGCTAAAATGGGGTGAATCCAATGGTGTTCTTCCAAGTAGTATTGTAGGCCCAAGTGGCCTCAACAAGCCTATTTGCCAAATCATTCTTGTTGTTGCTAACAACCTTAGTCAAGATGGCTTCTAGTGTTCCATTGGTCACTTCCACTTGCTTATTTTCTTGAGAATTAGATGGGATGGATTTCATATGTCTGGTACAATGCCACCTCATTATCCCCTCTATCAAGTTGGAAGTGAGTAGAGTTCCTTGGTCTATGACTATTTCCCTAGGGAAACTACATTTGCAAAAAATGTTCTCCCTTAAGAATTCTACCACTTTTTTCTTTGTTGTTTCCTTGAATTCCTTCATTCCACTTGGTTAGATAATCTTTGCATACAATGATATACTTCTTTTATCCATATGGGTGGTTAATAGGCCCAATGAAATCCATGCCCCTCTTATCAAATGAATCGAAAGTTACTTGAGGTTGTAGGGACATCTCAACTCTTTGTGTAGGCTTCCCCATCCTCTGGCACGCATCAGATCGAGTAGTGTACCTTATGGCATCTTGATGTAGGGTAGGCCAATAGTAACATGCTTAACGAATCTTGTAGGTTATCCTCTTAGCAACAAAGTCCCCCTCACAAGGTCCATCATGACATGATGAGAGGATAAATAAGACTTCATATTCTCTTACATGTCTCCTCAAGGTTTGATCAGACCCTAACCTGAAGAGGTTACCCCCAATCCAGTTAAAAGGGGCACTTTTTCTGAAATTTTTTCTCTTTTCTTTGGAAGACAAATTAGGAGGAAAATCTCCAGCAACCAAGAAGTTTTCTATATCAGAAAGCCAAAGTGACATTAATAATATGTAAAAGAGGTTCTCATCTGGGAGCTAATCATCTACCATCTCTTCATTCTCTAGATATAGGGTTAGTCTAGAAAGAAATACACAACAACATTTTCTTTCCCTGGCTTGTCAACAATGGTTAGATAAAATTGTTGTAATATAAATAACCATATAATAATTCTAGCATTGACATCACATCTGTTTATTAAATACTTAATGGTTGCATGATCAGTGTGCACAAAAATGTGATGCCTTGTAATGTAATGTCTGAATTTATTCAAGGAATGTAGAACAAAGAAAATATTTTTTTCAGTGACTGTATAATTGAGTCCAAAATTGGCATTTTTTTTGCTAATGAAATAAATAAAATAAGGAAATTTACCTTACAGCTTCCCTAATGTTCTGCCCACTATTTTGTTTGAAGTGTTTGTATGAATGTGGAAGGGAAAGCCTTAATTTGGGCTGCTGAGAACTGGTGCAGTCGTTATTTTTTCCGTGATATCTTCAAATTAATTTTGATAATGGTCTATCTAACAAAAATCCGAGTCTCTTTTCAGTAAACCAAATAAAGGTGAAGTAATCTTACTAAAATACTTGAAAAATATCCTATAATATCCAACTAGTCCTAGAAATCTCCTAACTTCCTTTTGTTTATGTGGAACAAGAACCCTTCTAATAATTGTAGTTTCATTAGGGTCAACCTGAATCCCTTCCTTAGAGAGGAAATGGCTTGGAACAATTCATGCATTCTTAAAAAATAGAACTCTTTTAGGCTTAGAAAAAGATTAATTTCTATGCATATTTTAAAAACTTTGCACACATTAGAGAGGGATTCCTAGAAAGCATCTCCATAAGGTGTGAAGTCATCCATATAAATATTAATTGAGTCATGTACAAGATAGGAAACAATATTCAATACTACCCTCTAGAAGGTGTCAAGGGCATTATATATGCTGAATAGAAGGACCCTACAAAAAATGGTCGCCCATGATTAGGTGAAAGTAGTCTTGTCCTGGTCTTTAGGACTTATTTGGATATGACTGTACCTACTGAACCCATATAAAAATGAAAATAGCTTCTTTCCTACAAGAGCATTGAAAACTTGGTCAATAAAAGGTAAAGGAAAGTTATATTTATTGGTGGAATTACTAAGCTCTTTGTAATCAATGAACATTGAAAATTGTCAATTTCCCATTTTTTTGGGCACAATTACTAAAAGTGACACCCACTCACAGTGTTTGAAATAGGATAGATAAATCTTGAATCTAACAATTTATGCAATTCCTTCTTTACAATGTCGTTTAGTGTAAGGTTCATCCTTCACTAATGTTTGTGAACAAGTTTATGGCCTTCTTTGATGTATATATGATGAGTAAAAACTGAGAGATGGGCCCCTTTCATCATTTTTTAATCCCAAGAAAAAGCATCAAGGTTCTTCCATAACACAGTGAGAAATTGTTCCTCTTGACCAGCTGAAAGGAAAGGACTGATTTTCAAAGTTTTAGAGGGGGAAATTTCTACAATTTTTACACTTTTCAGATCAAAACCAATAGTGAATAACTCTTCACATAGATTTTATATAGCTTTTCCTAAAGGTTCCTTTTTTAGTCCATTACTTTACATGGAAACGAGATACTTATTTTTCATAAAATTGTCAAATAGATTATCCTCATCCAGTTACTTGCTACCAATAGTGGCTTCTAATGTACACAAGGGGAAGAGTGATGATTGATAAAGTTTTTCATCTTTTTCCTCTTCTACCCTCACAAGTAAATCATGCTTAACAAGGGGTTGAGCAGGGGGATATAGTACAAGCTATTTTGTTAGCTTCCCATTTTTAATTGTCATGTTTCCAACTCTACAGCTGATATAGGCAACAAAAATAGCTAACCAAGGTATTCCTAGGATAAAAGGGTAGTCATTGAACTTGGATTTAGGCTAGAGAAAAAGGAAATCAATGGGGTTCTCCCAGGAATCAATGGAAACCATGACATCCTCAATGACACCCCTAGGATCTATTGTGGATTTGTCTACAAGTTGCATCATTGCGGTGGTTTTCCTTAAGGCTAATTGGAGGTGAAGATTAAGCATGGTCTCCTTGGTAATAACATTGATTACAAACCCTAGATCGATAAGGGTAGTGGGGACTATAGTATTGTTGATGTGTATATCCACTAATGAACTACCAAGATCCAAATAATTTTGGATGATAACTTTCCCAAGCATTAGATCAGGCAATTGCCCAATGACATTGATAATGGGGGCATCCTTCCTCTTCCTTCCTAACCTCCTAAGACACTCTGCTTTGGTGAATTTACTTATATATGGGAACATCTTTGATGGCCTATGGGAAAGGAATTTTAACATAGATTTTTCAGTTCTCCAAAAAATTCAACTTCTTCTGAGGTGTGTGGTTTAGGATGGATCGACCTTTCAGTATAGGGAGGTTTGTTGGCTTGATGAGTTTTTTCTATGTTCTCTTCTTCAATATATTCTGCTAGATAAAGTGGGTGAGTATTAGGAAGTACCTTCTGAGATCCGAGGTCGATTTCTTGGATTTCTACAACATAGGTAGGATAAGAGGTCTCTTTACTATAGAATTGTTAGGTCTGCTTATTGTTTGGGTTCAAATTGGGTTGGGCAAGAATTTTTGGTTGTTTAGATGGATTGATTTGGGGTAGTTGTGGCTGAAGAGGAGTGTAATTCCCCCTAATAATAATATATAAAATAATATTAATATATAAGTAAATAAATAATATAATAAGAAAGAAAAGATAATAATAGTAAATAAATAAAATTGTAAATAATAAACTAAATTTATAAATAAATAAATATATAAAAATAAACTATAAAAATAGGAAGAATAAGAAAAGTTAACAGAAACTAAAAAAGAATAAAATTAGAAAGAGTTAAATTAAGAGAAATATTAAATTAAGTAAAATTTAAAAAGGAAGAAATAAAAGTTGGCATGTTGACACATGGAATGTATGCATGTGGATCTCCCTTCCATCTTTGGAATCATTTGGTCTATTTAATGGACAGTGAGGAGGATGAGATTCATCCATTCCTTCAACCATTCTCTTTGGAGAAAATTATGAGAGAAAGGATTACCTAGCACTCGTACATTGATTGAGGGCTCGACGATGGCTAGTTGTAGAAAGATTATGTGCACCTGAGCCTACAGTTGGGTGGAGAGTCGTCCCCATAGACTTGTTGCGGTTAGAGGGATTCAAATAGTGTTCAACTCTGAAATCATAAATAAGGAATATCATCGCTACAAGTAAATCATCTCTGCTCGTGTTTTTCAAAATTCCATGCTAATTGGTTGAATAGTTTGTATGTTGATTATTAATCACATAATTGATATAATTAATTGTATGTTTTAATTTGCGGTTTTTATAAGGAGGAGGAATTAAGGAAGATGGTTGGGCTTCTGGAGGCCTCCATCCTTGTGATGGATTACCCCATTGAGAAGGTTGGTGTTAGTGTGACAGAAAAGGGGGAATGACAGGAGGATAGGGCCAAGGAGAAGGCATGGACCATGGTGAATTATTAGGTGGAAACCAAGACTGAAAATATGAATTATGAGTTGTATTGAAAGAAGGAAGACAATTTATACCTTTTTGATATGGCCTAGTGTTTTAAACACATATATATCAAAAACAATTAAAAATTCAAAAAAAATCAAAATTTATTTTTTACCTTCGTCGTCGAAATCCTCCCCATCTAACTGTGGCATGTCCAGATCCCAGCGGAGTCACCAATTTGTGGTGAAATAAAATTCTAAGCGCGGACACAAATAATTCCTCTAGCCCAATACTGGGTCTAGCCACAAACAAGACATTCTATGGGAGATTTCCTTAGGTTAGAACCAATTAAGAGGGCATGCCTCTTAGTAAGTTTATCCCGTTTGGTGATGACCTTGCTTGCTCGCTCTAGATATCTCTCATTTCCTTCTTCAAACACCTGAAACAAGTAAACAACAACAGAAAACAACTGTGATAATAGACAAATTGCAATTCAACCTACTTAATAAGTTAAGAAGCATTAAGCCATAAACATGTGAGATGACACATATTTAGGAAATCAATCGATAGTTGCATATATATTAAATCAAGAAGAGATTACAACTGTTGTCTTGACGTTACTGTTCTCTTCTGACAAAACCAGGTTCCCACACACTTTCGTTAGCATTCCATGGTGGCCTCAACAATGATAGTTTTAAGGCTCTTCCCTTTAGTATTTACACTAAACCGAATTCACACTTCTCCCTCACACACAACTAGAGACCTACATCTATGAATAACTTGTTGATTACTCCAAACTTAATTAGCACTAGCACACCAACATTAACACTAGCTTGTGCTTGGGGAAAAGGGAGGTTTATATAGCATTAATGGATGGGAGATGGTTCCTCTTCTCATAGGATAAGGTATTATCTCTTGAGGTAGTTCCATCCTAATAGGGGCAAGGAGCCCAAACTGACATCCGCGACCCCATCCGGCTCAACCATTTACCAGACTTCCGCTACCAAGCTTCTAGAGATGGAAGCTTTAGATCCTTATTTAAAAAAACTTTCCAAAAGAGGATCGGCATGTTGGGCATGGAATCCCCCCAAGGCATGTCTTGGGGCTCAAAGCCCAAGTTTTGACTGAATCTTGTTGTAAAGCTCCTCAAATTGCGAGCACAGTGTGCGAAAGTATGATAGAGTCACAGGGTTGTCAGCCCTAGCTTTGTAATGTAATGTCGGCTAGATAGACCTACCCATGGTTTGTGGACCATGGGATTGTATAAATAGAGCGAGGCTATAAGTAGAGAAAGGAAGAAGCAGGAAAAAGTCTAAGTGATTAAGTCGCAAGTTGAAGTGTGCCTTCAGGTCGTACGATAGGAGAAGGCTCTGCAGCTAAGTGCGCAGAGGCCTAATAGTCCGCAGCTGAGTGCGTGGACCCCTGCACTTGAGTGTTCAGGGTGAGTTGAGTTTGTAATCAAGGAAGGAATTAATAAAGAGAAGATTTGTCATAATTCTATGTATTTTTTCTTGGGTTAATGCATGTTTGATATAATTTGCAAATATATTATTTATTTACTGGGCGCACCTGTATGAATGGTTTATGTTGTTAAGTATAACATAAAGCACACAAGTAGGCTAAGATAATCAACTAGCATTGGAATACCAGTAAGGTCTTGGGTAATAATGCAGAGCACAGTGTTGAGCGCCTGGATAGGGCTACGCGAAGGCAGTATATTAGGATGTGAGGTACGCGAAGTATGCAAAGCAACCTACGTGTAGGGTCAAACCACAAACCAGTTGAACTCCTTAGACATCTCCAGGGTGTGGAAACCTGGTTCTAGAACCCTCCCATACTACTTGGGTTGAGACCTCAATCTGCACTCCGCAGACTGTTGCTAAAAGGGCCAGTAGTACCAGGATTTGTTTGGTTAATTTAACTCGAACCTATGTCAGGCCCCAATAAGCCAACAAATGGTTCCATTGCTGGGACCGGGATCTTCATAGAGATGTTTGGTGTCGTATCACTGGAATTTGACAAAGAAAGGAATTGAAGAGTTGTTGGACAAAAAAATTAATGAGTTCGTGGTGCAGGAAAATGGGAATCTGCAATTATCAAAGGAAGAGTGGTTAGATTGCTAATTATATACAAAAATCCATGAAATTTTCTTTGCATCCTTCCCCTCTGAGTTGTATGAGTGGATCGCGAAGCTAGAAAACAGTCAAGGAAGGTGTAAGCTCGATAAACCTATTGTGTGGATTCCAGAGTTGGTGCACAGACTGGAAGCATCGGAAGATAAGATCGTATGCACTATGGATCACTAGCTCGATCTAATTATAGGAGGATTTATCACCGAGTTCGCAATAAATAATTCAGTGAGCTATAGCGAGGCAGAACGAAACTTCCTCAAAGGATCGCGAGGTAATTACGTTAAATCTTTGAAAACTTGGATTAAAATGCTACTGTGTGAAGAGCGGGTTATGTGAATAAATTGATTTTTGGGGCTATGTGAAGTGGGAGAATCTATAGAAATGAAGGTAGCGCAGAACTAGAAACTAGCCCCTTGATTTCACCTCCACGAGAAAGTGAAGAAGATCTCGTGAAGGTTTCACCAATAAGTGCGATCAGTTTGATAAAGAAGCAAATTCTGTGTATACCATTCCCACCTACACCACTACCAGTTTCACCATATTGACCCCTGTCTTCGCCCACACCACCTCTGCCACCACCATAGTTCAATATGGCAAGTGCGATAAAGTTGCAGGTGTTCAAAGGAGTAGGGAATGAAGATCCGGACAAGTTTTGGTTCATGGTAAGGGTCGTATGGGAAGTGCAGGGAGTCATGAATGAAAATATAAAGAAAGCAATGCTAGTCAGTGCTCTGTAGGATCATGCACTGACTTGGTACATTAAGAATTCCAAATACAATCCGAATGCAGGGATCATGGATATCCAAGCTGCATTAAACAAAAAATTTAGTAGGCCAAAATTAGAGACACAATTGATCATTGGATTTAAGGAAATCACAATGCTTGCAAGAGAGACCCCCTAGCAGCTGGATCAGAGACTGAATTGTACAATTCGTGAAGCCAATATGACCTTGACGGATAGGCAACACCGCACATGGTTTGTAGCATCGCTAATGCCACATCTAAGGAATGTGTTGTCACAAAAGAAGCTAACCACTCAGGCCAAGACCTTGGAGATTGCAATGACACTGCATGAGACCCCGATACAAGATCCTAACCTGGGAGTTCAACAGATCCATGTGCAGTTGAAAAACTTTTTCCTTGAGATGCAAAGTTTGAAACAGGACAGGATGGCTCATTTAAAAGCACGCGAGGAGGTATGGTGCATAAAGTGCAAAGGCCAGGGACATGGCAAGGACCATTGTCCAGTCTTCACAAACCACCTGGTGGGAGGAGGGCACAAGCAGGACCAAGCGTGGCACCCACATTATGGTGCATGATTTTTCAGATAGGAGAGAAGCATGCTACAGATAAATGCCATCTATTACAGAAGTATACACAGAATTCCCAGTAGTTGTTCTGTAATTTCTGCAGGTCAGTAGGCTACGATGAGTGAACCTGTAGAATTTATGAACTAATGATGGATCATACTCCTACCTACAAAGTTCAGACCGAAACACGGGCTCTCGATCAAAATGTAGGGATGGCACGCACTAGATTTCAGGGGCCCAAATGAGGTTGAGGTGCAATGGGACTAGGAAGAGGTCACAAATAGTTGATATGCTACAATTGCGGAGCGCCAGGGCATTATGCCTGCGATTGTACAAATCCAACGAGACCATCGTGCTTATATTGTACCCAGTTTGATCATGAGATAGAGGACTCTCCCATGCTGATAGAGAGGTTGCACGATAAAGGAGCCCTCCAATGTCCCTCGACTAAGAACCTGCAAATGATGAGGTTTGAGCCACGCGAGGAAGACCCAAATGTAAATATCGTGCTCCAAAGTGGTATCATGACAGGAGATGAAAAAGGCAAGAAGCTCGAAGAGAGTGCCTGGGTTCGGAAGGCTCCAACAAAGGAACCAAAATTTGATTAGAGTGCGCTAAGGAGAGATGCATGGAAACTAAGAAGAGCTTTGTGGATGCCTCCACTTCAGGAAGTAAATACAAACTAGAACTAGAAATGGACCCATCAATTCTCACTACATTTTTGGAGACATGCCTGAAGTTGCTATGTGAAAGTAAAGCTGTGAAGGGACTGCAAGAACTCATTGCTAGATGTGCTATAACCACACTAGGAGAACCGTGCATAGTCTGGAAGCTCGGGAAGCACACAAATGCGAACAGGAAGAGAGATGAGATTGACCATGCAGATCAGGGAATATGAAATAAATCAAGTGATTTTGGATCTAGGATCGAACGCAAACGTCCTACCAAAGCAGACGTGGGAGTGCATGGGCAGGCCTACAATGCAATGGTCTCCTATTCAATTGCAAATGGCGAACCAGCAAAAGATCCTACCTATGGGAAGATTGCAAGGAATAATGGTAGATATCAAAGGTGCGAGCGCACTAGCAGATTTCGAAGTGATAGAGATTGTTGATGACAATAATCCCTATCTTGCACTACTGGGAATAGATTGGGCCATTGACATGAATGGAGTGATAAATATAAAGAAGTGTAAGATGATTTTCGAGAAAAATTCATTGCATGTAGTGGTACCTTTAGACCCTACGGAAGGATCGTACTACACTGAGCCAATGCACGACTACGATAGCGACGACGATCTAGACTGCATCTACAAGATAACCACGCAGGAGAAGGACTAGGTGAATCCAATAGCGGATGGAAAACTCTCGTGAGAGTGTGAAAGATCCTGCACCTCAAATTCGGATGAGGAAATAGAACAATGGCAGAATCGGCTACACGAGCTAACCACACTCAATTGTAACATGATCATAAGGTCGTTGCACTGCATGGCAATTGAGTTAAGATATCTTCCTACATATGACGGGTTGAGTGAGGTGGATGATTTCCTAAACAAATTTGAGAGAGAAGTACCAGAACAGTAGCGTTTCGATGCTCTGAAATAGGTACTGCGTGCTATGCCTGCAAGATGGTGGGTTACACATCAAAGAAGTTTTGAGGACTGGTGCGAATGAAGAAGGATGATGTGCATGCGATTTGGAAAGCCTCAAATGCGGATGAAAGCTGAGTATGACGGATGAAACACCCTGTATGCCCACCTTTCCAGATGGGTACAAGCTTATGGTGCACAACCTACATGAAATCACACCGTCCTTGTGATAGGAAACACGGCTGATAAGAAGGAGCGAGCAAGACAATGGTGCGAATGACCCCTCTAGTTGGGGCTAGGAAGTATGGTAAGACCAAGCACACATAAGCATATTCAATCAGAAGCTTTTGACAAAGTACGTGAAGCACTGAACATGGTCCACCATGTGAAACGAACTGACTGGACCTATGCATACCAGTGGTTCTCTGGGCTTATAAGACCATGTGCAAAATCTTGACTGCGTGGGCACTTCCGAAGCTGAAGTATGAAGTGAATGCTGTAATCCCCATGAATCATGCAAAGCCTAGTTTGCACATAGTAGCACTAGTAGATACGATGTTTTGCGAAGCCCGAAAAGAAGGAATCACACAACTGCAAGAAAAAAATGCATGGAACTTGAGGAGGAATGGTTCCTGGCCAAATTTCATCAACAGGTGCAAAAGGAATGTGAGAAGGCTTGGCATGATCACCATATTAAGTTGCGCACCTTCAAGGTAAATGATTTAGTGTTGTTGTATGACAGTAAGTTTGATAAGTTCCCTGGAAATTTTAGAATGAATTGGTTGGGACCATATGTTGTTAAGGAGGTCATAGAGGGAGGCGTGGTCTAGCTAGTCAAACTAAATGGGGAACCTTTCCTAGGCAAAGTGAATGGTATCTGCTTGAAGCCCTACACGGGTGGGCCGACTATTTGACTAGCCGGTAGAAGCACAATCTTCTCGCTCCAAGGATATGGACAAAGGCATGAGACTATAAACATACGCAGCAGATACCGTTACAGATGTAGCGAAACACTCCTAACACAGAGGTCTCAGAACATCGTATACAACAGATCCAACGAGCAGCAACGCAGTGCGCTGTTGACTTTCGTGCAATTCGAGAATAGTTGGTGGGACTTTGCACAAAGATCATCACGCAGACAGAGTGACTCGAGGGCGAGTCATGATGTTTGTGATGGGGGCTTGTTGGGCATGGAATCCACCCAAGGCATGTTTTGGGGCTCAAAGCCCAAGCTTTGACCAAATCTTATTGTAAAGCTCTGCGAATTACGGGTGTGGGGCGTGAAAGTATGATAGAGTCATAGGGTTGTCCCCCCTAGTTTTGTTATGTAATGTCAGCTGGATAGACCTACCCATGGTCTGCGGACCATGGGATTGTATAAATAGAGTGAGGCTCTAAGTAGAGAAAGGAAGAAGCAGGAAAAGGTCTAAGTGATCGGGTCGCAAGTTGAAGTGTGTCTTTGGGTCGTAGGGTAGGAGAAGGCTCTGTAGCTGAGTGCGCAGAGGCCTAATAGTCCACAGCTAAGTGCACAAACCCCTGCAGCTAAGTGTGCAGGGTGAGTCGAGTTTGTAATCGAGGAAGGAATTAATAAAGAGAAGCTTTGTCATAATTCTGTGTATTTGTTCTTGGGTTAATACATGTTTGATATAATTTGCAAATATATTGTTTATTTACTGCATGCACCTGTATGAATGGTTTATGTTGTTAAGTATAACTTGAAGCATGCAAGTAGGCTAAGATAATCAACTAACGTTGGAGTACCAGTAAGGTCTTGGGTAATAACACAGAGTGCGACATTCAGCCCCTGGATAGGGATATACGAAGGCAGTATATCATGTTGTAAGGTACAGGAAAATGTGTGAAGCAACCTATGCACAGAGTAAAACCATGAACCAATTGAACTCCTCAGACATCTCTAGGGTGCGGAAACCTGGTTCTAGCACCCTTCTATACTACTTCATGTGACACCTCAGTTCGCACTTCGCGGACTATTGCCGAAAGGGGTAGTAGTACCGAGATTTGTTTGGCTAACTTAACTCTGAACCTGGTTTAGGCCCCAATAAGCCAGCATAACGTGACTGGAACAAAGATCACTCACTTTGGTGGGCGCTAGGGAAAGTTTTAATCCCTACGTATTGGTGGGAGGAGGACATTGGTCATTAGTGTTGTCTTGTAAACTCGAAAAAATAGAATATTTTTGGGAAATGATGCAAAAACAAATTGTTCTACTCATGAAGAGGGACACAATGGGAGTTTCTTCATGAAGGGTAAGCATGTAGGGTTCACTGTGGAGGTCCTCTAGGATCATGGAATGGGGAGTGTAGGGATAGTGAAAAAATGTTGTGTAACACCTAGGGCCTTGTGGCCTCCTCTATTTGACGAAGAAATTTTTATCCATTCCTCCTTTTTCTCCTTGATACACTGCTTTTAGACCTAGAAGACATGTACACTTGTGAGTTGAATGGTTTTCCTCACACTCATAGAAAATTTCTATAGCATTTAATGGTCACTCATTTCAAGGGTGCCTCTTAGTGCATCTAGGGGAAAATATGACTAATGCCCTTTCTGCCTCTTGATTTTTCTTAATCTGTATGTGTCCATCTGCATGGAAAAGTATGCAATATTTCACTTTTAAAATTCTCTAACATACCTCCTATTTTATTCTTAATGGATGAAGTAGAAGGTGAAGGGCTTACCAAGCCCTGGTTTGATCTACCTCTTCTTCTTATAACTCTAGAATGTTTTTTGAACATTTTTTTAATTTCCTCATAATTTATCTAGAAGATATATCCATTGGAAAACATGTTGAGGGTCTCCATCAACTCTTTTATGACATCTTGGAGTAAAACTAATTTCATTGATTTTGGATCAAGGGTGCAATTAGCTCTGTTGTTGCTCATCTAAAATCTTTCTTCAAAGTCTTCTCATGATTCATTTGGCCCTTAAGCCATTCTAAATATTTCTTCCCTTGTGTCCCTTTCCCTACAATGGTCCTTGTATTTTGTGTTGAATTCTTATTGCATTTGATCCCATATAGTAATGTTGCCTCACTCTAAAATCATGAACCACTACAAGGCTTTATCATTGAGAGTATAATAAACAATTTAATCTCCTTCTCATCAGAGGTATAATCATATGTCTTGCAGACTACAACAAATTCAAACATGAATGCATCAGGGTCCTCACAATCCATTCCATAGAAGTGTGGAAGATAAGTGTGGTTGATATTCCTGATTTTAGCTTCCCCATTTATCTCTCTCATAGGAAAGACTTTAGGATGCCTATTTATAGCCATATTTTTAGTGGGTAATGGATTTTATTCTTCTCCCATAGGCTCTTCAAAAATATTTGGTTTCTCACCCAAAAAGGCCTCTAAATCCTCTGTAAACAGAGTACGAGGCCCATAATCACCAAAAAGTGATGCAGGAGCATCATATCCGAAAAAACACCTTGTATTTTACTTAAGCTAGGGGGTTTCATGTTTTGAAGAAATACTAAAATTTCATGTAAATATTAATATTATTTTGAGTGATTAATTAATTATTTGTGAGAAATTGTAAATGTGAGAGGAATTAGATTTAATGAGGGAGCCTAAGTTGGAATTAGTTTCTGAGTTTTAGGGATGAGAATATATCTTTTAGGGATGTTGAGAGATTTAGGGATTTGTTGAGATATTAAGGGGATTGAGCATTTAATTAGACCATTTTTTAAAATTGTATAAATAGGAAGGGGTTTTGAGAGAACAAGACATTGAGATTGTGAGAGGTTGTGAGATTGAGAGTAGGCTTGAACAGCAAGGCTGTAAGCCTTCAGTATTTGTAAAGGGCCATGAGTGTTGGATATCAGGCCAAATATAAATTTGTAAGTAGCCTCATTTTGTTTATATGAAATATTGCTCCGTATTATATATTTTGATTGATGGATTGAGGAAATTTATATTCGATTCTGAAGTGAGATTTTGGAGTAAATTATGTATGTGAATTGTGAAAAGTGATATGCCAATTTGTGAAGAATAACAAGAAAAGTTGTGTGTGGATTCTGGTTAAATGCATATGCTCGAATTGAAGTATCTACTATGGGAGACTCGATTAAAGGAAGTGTGCATTAAACAGATCGATATTTATATAACAATTGTTACCGTGTGAACTTATTTCTGAATGGCTATTTTAAATTGATCTGTAGTTTGTAGCCAGCACCAGAATGGAAATAGAACAATGCTTTTCCCTGAAGTTACAAGTTATGGTACGAGTGCATGGCACTGTTGGTTGAATGACATTGAATGTTGGATATTGGAGTCATTAATTTGGATTAATTGTTGAAAGAAATCGATGCATATAAAAACTGATTGCAGCAATTGGGTGTTTGTTGTATTGAAATTATGATTGAAGTCTATGCTGCAGGCTTAGAAGTGGTCGACTTACAGCGTTGAACAAAATAGGATGGAACAGAACCCAAGTCAACATTTGAACAGAGGACGGAGAAAAATCGATCATCTGAGAGAAAGGATTGGTTCGAATATCAATCAAGAGGAGATTGATTCTACGACTATGGCAATTCATTTTCCAGAATGGTGAAATCATTTTTGAAAATCTAAACGAACTGTTGTATGCGCTGATACTTATAATGTGTTAACGTTTTACAGAATGGAGCGACTGCAATCCTAGCAGAGATAGAGGAGGTACTATGCAACAACAAAAAAACTTAAAGGTATACATTCATATTCAGTCGATCTGCGAATAAAATTGGATTGTGGAAGTATGAGTTTGTCACAGTAGTTTTATGGTTAAATTGGGTTGTAGAATCCGTGATATAATCAGATTTGTTCGTAACCTATTAAAGACACAAGGTATGTAATTCGAGATAGAAGAATTGGCGGAATTTTAAGGCATGAATGGACTGTAAAGGCGTTCCAAGGTGCAGTTAGGAGAAGGAATCATAAAGAAAAATTACAGTCAATATTATAATTGATGCAATTGGTTTAAAGCTGCATAGCCAAGGTATGGTTTATTACAACTAATGGTCTTTTGAAATAATATCAATCTCATAAATCAAATGATGAGATCCAGAATCTAAGGCGCGTTCTGAAATGTGAAGGTAAATTAAAGTGTGGCAGTTGTTGTTGACATTCGATGTGTAAAAAAACTAGAATATTGTAATTTACTATAGCTGGAAATAAATGCACAAATGTGTTGGTTTAATAAATCCAATTTGGAAAGTATTAAAGGGGACAGGTATATTTTTACCAAGTCAAAGATTTGATTTCAGATGTTGAACTAAAGACCATGTATTATTGAGAAAACTGAATATGGATCGATTTGCCATAGAATGAGAGAAGAGTGACCATATTGTGTTATCTGGCATTTGAATTCTGGTCGAATCAGAAAAGTAAGAGCGCATATGAAATCTGGGTGTTTGAATTTAATAGAGATAAGCTCTCATATTATTATGAATTTCTAGGTGGGTAATTTTATTGGAGTATCAATGTAAAGTGTGATTTTAATTACAATTAGAATGCAGATGAAATGGGAATGCTAATGGATTTTTGTAACCATTGTTATATTTATAAAATTAAAGCTTCCGCATGATTGAATTTGCCAGAGAATGGACTTTTTTGAAATGATGGAACAAGAAATTCATTTTTTGTATGCATAACAGAGTACAGATTCTGGGTTTGGCGGGGTAACCTGCATCATTTTTTGTATCAGAGCCGGAATGCTCTGTTGAAATATTTATTTTCTGAATGATGACAAGAAGGTTTTGTTGAATTGAAATGTATTTTTGTTGAAAGATTGAAAGGATGATCAGATTTCTAAATCTGATATGCAAACTACACAAGTGAACAGGATTGCAGGGAGGAAAAGATCATGCAAGATCTTAAAGGTGAGATGATTTTTCTGATTTGAAATTTATGAATTTAAGTTTATGGTTGCAGAGAAGATGGCAGTGAACCTGGTATTCAGCTAAAGGCTTTATAAGGAGGACAATTTTAGTGTCCTTAAGAAGAAGGTGAGTTGAAGAGATAGCCTGAAGTGAGTAGAGGAGAGTTCTCAAAGAGGTTCCAGAAGCAGTGAACCAGTACTTACCAAAAGACTGAGTGAGGAGGGCTTGGTGAGGTAAGTGGCAGCAGAAGAGATTGCTATCGTAGAGGCTAGTACAACTCATGGTGAGTGAGAAACTCAGGGAGTAGATGATCATGGAGGATCAGAGAAGAGGTTAAGAGGAATGCCATAGAGGTGAGATGATTGCAGAAGTTCGAGAAAGAGAGATGGCAGTAATAAAGGTACAATTGCAGGTACTGGAAGAATGGCTGCAAGAGCAGGAAAATCAGAATAGAGGTTGGATCTTTCCACTGAAGGGAAAGAAAGTGAAGTGGCAGAAGCTACAACAGAAAAGAGATCGACAGATAAACATGCAGTTAATGGAAGAGCTGAAGAAGCTCGAGAAGATGATGGATGTACAACTGAAGTGTACGCAACTCAGAGCAGCTGAGTTGGAAGAGGAGGTTTCCATTGATCATATAGAGGAGGAGATCATTGATGATTTCTTAAATTATTGGGCAGATCCAGATCAGCTGGATAATGTGAACTCTTGTGTTTTTATAGCTGATAGTTGTGATGTGATTATAGGTTTTGTTGAAGAGGATGCGCAATCTTGTGAAAATGTCATAAGCATGGAAAAGAATCTCGGGAGATAAGTACTTTAAAGAAGAAAGCAATGATGCTTTTGCTGTTACAGTACAAGAGGAAGTTCATGTGAATGAAGAAGATGATCAGCTGGAAGAGCTGGTATATAAACCGACGATTAAAGTTGTTGAGACTTGTAGTTTTCAAACTGACAAGTCATGTATGAATGCAGGGACTGTAAGTGATAGTGATGTTATGCTTCAGCAATGTCACAGAGAAAATGCATTGCTAGAATATTTGTTGAAAAATTCGAAGTATGACAGGGAGATGATAGAAGAAAGAGTTCAGTACAGTAAACGAGTGCAGAAAGATATCATGGAAGCAGATGTTATGAGAGAAAGACTGGTTGACAGTCTTGAGAATTCTTCAGAGGATTCTTTGGGCAAAGAGAATCAGCATACTGATGTGCTGATAGTGGAGGAGAATTCAGAACAGCATACTGAAGTGCTGGAAAAGGAGGACAAGGCACTTATGCCTTCTGATTTTTATTCTAACAAGTGTTTTGTGAATGTAGGTATTGTTGCAGAACATTTGACTCAGTTGAGCAGTCAAATGAAGGAAGAAGAAGTTTTCTGTTCCAGAAGACAAGAGGGCATGGATGATCAGGTGGCAGTCAGAACAGAAACAAGCATAGAAACAAGAAGTCAACGAGTGACAATACAAACTGAGCAAGCCATCTTAGCTCAGCAGACAGCTAGAAATCAGCAGCTGGGAGATTTATTGGACCGAGAGATTGAAAGTATCAGAAAACTGATGACGAAAGAATCCCAGAGAAAGACGACAATAAGAAAGAAAAGGAAAGACAACAAGAGAAAGACTGTAGCAGACTTGGAAGGCAGAGCAAGTGGAGCACTACAGCACAAAATATGGAAACCTGGAGAACAACAGCAGATAACAACAGCAGTAAAGCAATTGACAAGAAAAGAAAGATTACAAAATAAAATTTGGGATCCAGGAGGAAATATCCAGATTTATGACCAGGTGGTCATGAATTTTCTTACATGGGGAGTCTGATGCAGGAGCATCATCTCCGAAAAACACCCTGTATTTTACTCAAGCTAGGGGGTTTCATGTTTTGAAGAAATATTAAAATTTCAAGTAAATATTAATATTATTTTGAGTGATTAATTAATTATTTGTGAGAAATTGTAAATGTGAGAGGAATTAGAATTAATGAGGGAGCCTAAGTTGGAATTAGTTTCTGAGTTTTAGGGATGAGAATCTATGTTTTAGGGATGTTGAGAGATTTAGGGATTTGTTGAGATATTAAGGGGATTGAGCATTTAATTAGACCATTTTTTAAAATTGTATAAATAGGAAGGGGTTTTGAGAGAACAAGACATTGAGATTGTGAGAGGTTGTGAGATTGAGAGTAGGCTTGAACAGCAAGGTTGTAAGCCTTCAGTATTTGTAAAGGGCCATGAGTGTTGGATATCAGGCTAAAGATAAATTTGTAAGTAGCCTCATTTTGTTTATATGAAATATTGCTCCGTATTATATATTTTGATTGATGGATTGAGGAAATTTATATTCGATTTCTGAAGTGAGATTTTGGAGTAAATTATGTATGTGAATTGTGAAAAGTGATATGCCAATTTGTGAAGAATAAAAAGAAAAGTTGTGTGTGGATTCTGGTTAAATGCATATGCTCGAATTGAAGTATCTACTATGGGAGACTGGATTAAAGGAAGTGTGCAATAAACAGATCGATATTTATATAACAATTTTTATTGTGTGAACTTATTTCTGAATGGCTATTTTAAATCGATCTGTAGTTTGTAGCCAGCACCAGACTGTAAATAGAATAGCACTTTTCCCTAAAGTTACAAGTTATGGTACGGGTGCATGGCGTTGTTGGTTGAATGACATTGAATGTTGGATATTGCAGTAATTAATTTGGATTAATTGTTGAAAGAAATCGATGCATATAAAAACCGATTGGAGCAATTGGGTGTTTGCTGTATTGAAATTATGATTGAAGTCTATGCTGCAGGCTTAGAAGTGGTCGACTTACAGCGTTGAAAAAAATAGGATGGCACAGAACCCAAGTCAACATTTGAACAGAGGAAGGAGAAAAATCGATCATCTCAGAGAAAGGATTGGTTCGAATATCAATCAAGAGGAGATTGATTCCACGGCTATGGCAATTCATTTTCCGGAATGGTGAAATCATTTTTGAAAATATAAACGAACTGTTGTATGCACTGATACTTATAATGTGTCAACTTTTTATAGAATGGAGTGACTGCAATCCTAGCAGAGATAGAGGAGGTACTATGCCACAACAAAAGAACTTAAAGGTATACATTCATATTTAGTTGATCTGTGAGTAAGATTGGATTGTGGAAGTATGAGTTTGTCACAGTAGTTTTATGGTTAAATCAGGTTGTAGAATCTGTGATATAATCAGATTTGTTCGTAACCTATTAAAGACACAAGGTATATAATTCGAGATAGAAGAATTGGCACAATTCTAAGGCATGAATGGACTGTAAAGGCGTTCCAAGGCGCAGTTAGGAGAAGGAATCATAAAGAAAAATTACAGTCAATATGATAATTGATGCAATGGTTTAAAGTTGCATAGCCCAGGTATGGTTTATTACAACTAATGGTATTTTGAAATAATATCAATCTCATAAATCGAATGCTGAGATCCAGAATCTAAGGCGTGTTTTGAAATGTGAAGGTAAATTAAAGTGTGGCAGTTGTTGTTAACATTCGATGTGTAACAAAACCAGAATATTGTAATTTACTATAGCTGGAAATAAATGCACAAATGTGTTGGTTTAATAAATCCAATTTGGAAAGTATTAAAGGGGACAGGTATATTTTTACCAAGTCAAAGATTTGATTTCAGATGTTGAACTGAAGACCATGTATTGTTGAGAAAACTGAATATGGATCGATTTGCCATAGAATGAGAGAAGAGTGACCATATTGTGTTATTTGGCATTTGAATTCTAGTCGAATCAGAAAAGTAAGAGCGCATATGAAATCTGGGTGTTTGAATTTAATAGAGATAAGCTCTCATATTATTATGAATTGCTAGGTGGGTAATTTTATTGGAGTATCAATGTAAAGTGTGATTTTAATTACAATTAGAATGCAGATGAAATGGGAATGCTAATGGATTTTTGTAACATATTTGTAAAATTAAAGCTTCTGCATGATTGAATTTGCCAGAGAATGGACTTTGTTGAAATGATGGAACACGAAATTCATTTTTTGTATGCATAACAGAGTACAGATTCTGGGTTTGGCGGGGTAACCTGCGTCAAAAAGTAAAGGTTGATTTCTTATAGAAGTGGCAGTTTTAAGAAAAAAAATTCCTGAGATATCCCTAGCTCTACGAGGCATGAAATAAATGACCTTTTTGTCTTTTTGCATATTTTATAAATAGAAATAATGATGAAATTTCTTTTTGTTCTTTTTTAGGAAATGAAATGAGAAGGAACCAATTTAAAGCATAAAAATAGTACCTAATTTGACATCTCCCCAGCAATGGTTTTAAAAAGTGATGAGTCCTAGTAATACAACAAGAATGTTGCAACTCTTAAGGTGATCAAATTTAATTATCAATCTAGAGTTTGTACAAACTGAAGAGGTATAAATACTATATGCACAAGAGACAATGTTTTACTTAGGTTGATATGATGTAGTGAAGTGAAATTAAGATGCATAAAGAGCACTTTGCTATAGGAAATGCTTCAAAAAATTAGTAAATGGAAACCTATTCTAACTTTGTTGGAAATAAATTGCTGGAATATAACCTACTCTATTGCAAAGAATTAAAAGACATAAAGGAAACCCTAATATGATTGCAAGACAAAATGAAAACCTAATCTATTCTGCAGAAAGTAAATGACAGAATGAAATATTTAATATTTTTGTAGGAAGTACATCTATGTTATTTCAGGAAAGGAAATGATTAAATAAACCCTATTCTACTTGCAAGAAGACAAACCAAATGCTCAAGAATGTTGAAGGTAAATTAATCCTATTCTATTTATCAAATAGTAGAAACACCATAACCTAGTTATAGAAATTAAATTATAGCTATGAAAGGAAAGTATCTAAGGGTTCTCTAGTCCTTTAAAATTCATCTTCAAGGCTTTAATGATCTTTTTGACTAATGTTGAATGAATGACAAACTTCCAATGCAATTCTAGAGGTGACTTGAAGAAATTTGTGTATTCCTACAGGGTGCCCTGTTTTGCTACAAGAAGCATTTGAGAGCACTTTTATGGAGTTTACAAGCATTTTGGATGATGGGAAAGGAGGTTGAATGTTGTGGAAGGTGAAAAGGGCCTTACCAAACGAAGGTATACCCAATGAGCCAACTTATGCAAGGAAGGAACAAAGCAAGGAGCTTCATGTAGCTTGATTAGGTAATTTTCAGCATGTGGACAGTTTGCAAAGATGAAGTAGTGAAAGGAAATGTGATTCGCTGAATGGTAACAATGCATGAAAATGATGTTAATTCAACATATGAAACAATATATCCCATTTGTTAGCGAATTACATGTTTAGATGATAAAAATAAGATGGTTAAACAACTATAAACTACTAATTGCATAAAACAAAATGACAGTGGAAAGGATGAGTTGAGTTTATAATATAAACTACTATTGCATAAATAAAATTATTTTGGTGCTTATCATCACAAGGTAGACAACTAAGTTTCAATAAGGAGCTCACTTATAAACCTACAAGGACAATGCTTTTCTCATAAACAAGATTTGCAGAAAATTGCAACTATGCTAGATGCATGCAAAGGAAATGTACAATGGAAGGGGCTTGAGCTCTTGGGTTGGACCCTATCCCAAGGAGACTCAAGTCACTTGAAGAAGACTCATACTAAGAAAAAATAAATGCTTTTCATTAAACTGAAAAAAGTGTTCATACATGCAACATAACAGCTGAAACAATAGGCAAAAGTCTCCCTCTTTTCTAACCACTGACTTTCCTCTATAATTTGAATCCCTACATAGCTCCTAGGCTCTCTTATTTATACAAAAAGTGGGCGAGGGGAAACCTCCTTGAAGGGAGGACTGCTTCCATCCAAAACTCCTAAAAAAGTGGATTTGGTCTCTTAGTGTACTCATAGCCACAGAGAGGTAGTAACTGCTCATGAGCCAACCAAGCATTTATATTTGGAATCCAAGCTATATCTATGCTATTGTATATGCTTGCACACCCCTGGTAAATTTTTATCTTTTTAAATGCGGGTGTACATACTTGGTATTAATTTCTTAAATTTATAAATGTGGGTCTATGTGATGCAGGAGCATTCTTCAAGGTTTATAAGACCTAAGAGTCTTATCACACATTTACTAAAGGGAGTGGGTTCCCTTAATTATTTATTTATTTTTCCAAGTTTATTTTGTGTTTTAAAGATATTGGAATGTAATTTGATTAATGGAGAATATGTCGTGAATGTAGAGATCTTACAGACAATTAACTAATCCTAGGAAGAGTGAGGATTTGAGGGATTTAAATGATTAATTTGGGATTATGTTTGAGAAAAGAGTGGAGTTGGAGAGATACTTTAGGAGAGAGTGAGAGATATTTGGATTTGAACTAAATTGGTTCATGAATCCATTTTTGTATAAATTGTGATCTTTTGAATAATTCGAGAGGTTAGCTAGAGGTTAGCTAGAGGTTAGCTAGGGGTTAGAAAGCAAAAAGATAGTAAGAGAAAGAGTGAGGAGTTGGGAAGAGCAAAAGATGGATTTTATGGAAAAGAACTGAAACAGTCGAATGTGACTGCTTTCCTTGTAAATATTTTATAAAAATACCAAAACAGTGTGGATTTGTATATATCATGTGTGGGAATTTGTGTTTGTATGTCTCTTAATAGCCTTATCATGCATTGACTTTGAATCTGAGAAATACTATGGAATTTTGTGTTGAATAGCATGAATGACTGACAGAATTTCCTTTACGGGACTAGTATTTAATTGTCTAATAAAACTTGTGTATAGGCATGCAGAGATCGAGATTTCCATTTTAAATGGATGGAGGGACTAGCTAGAAGCGAGTGTAATTGGTTTTCACAGTAGATAGAGGAATATTGAGAACTATCTTCTATAGTGGATGACGCAGGCCTTTTCTCAAATTCCTGAAGGATTGTAAAGGGATAGTGAAGGGTGAAAGAATTGTGGGGATTAAATCACATAATAGAAGATTGATGGCATAGAAAGAATTAAAACGGAAAAGAACGGGAATCGTTGGATTGGCCAAATCAATGATAATCATGATAATAATGATGGAAGAGGAATGGCGGAGGAAACATCATAGCTATCCAATGGAAGAAGATCCACGGTGAATGCATGGAAACTTGTAAGCAAGTTACCTCGGCTAGCGGACCCGAGAAAATCATCAAAAAGAGTTTAAGTTTTAGGATGATTGACCATCCATTAATGGGTGATCGAATACATATCACGTGCCAATAAGCGTGGTCATTAATTACAAAAACGAATGCGATAAGGTTTTATACAACGGGCTTAAAACCTCGTTGAGTTCTGGCCATCAAGACCGTTCGTTGGTTGATTAATCAGATGGTAATAATGCTCGAATGTGCACGTGGGTTAAAATTTTTGGTGGCCCAATATTTTATGGACTAGGGTTTATTTCCTTTTGTGTCTGGCCATATGTGTTCAAAGAACGATCGACGGTGATTCATCAGGTTTGTTGTGAAGTCTGCCAATTAGAATGCTTCCGATATATACGTGGGCCCATAACCCACAGGTCCACGCACGCAAATTATGTAAAGATACAACTTTGCTACATAAAAGCAACTTAGTTGTCATCATTTTGGTATCAGAGCTAGACTAATGCTCTGTGGAGAATGGTTGAGAGGTTGAATTTTATTCTCAACATATATATAATTTGCATTATAATGAATCTGATACAGAGGGAGAATAGGACACAATAATTTATGCATACAGGAAACCTGAGATGTTGCATACAATGAGGACTTCAACATTTCATCAAAGATAGATTGTCGAAAATATTTGAGAAAGACATGATTAGGTAAAGGTTTTATAGATTTTAAAAGTTTTAATGATATGTGTATGTGATGCAAAGTGCAACAAGAAGTTTCAGCAAGTAGTTGTGACAAAGAAGCAAGTGAAGGAATTGCATCAGAGATATTGTAAGGAAATAAGGCAAATATGGATGTACTCAGCAAGAATATAAATTCAGTTGAAAGAAGAACTGAAGTGCAGACAGTGAAAAGTAAAGCAGCATGTGTATTGCCAATCCAATGAAAGGTTAAAGAGATAGATCATGAAGTATGAGTTGTATTTTGATGTGGTTCATTTGAATTGTTTTTATAGGGAAAGATAATGATAGCAACAACACACAGTAGCACACTGTGTAAAGAAAGAGAGGAGTTGTGTTAGTGGCAGTGAACCTAAATATTCTAGCTGAAGGTTGGACAGGGAGGACAATTAAACTATTTGAGTTGAGGATATAAGCCTAAAGAGAGCAGAAGAGGTGCTCAAGAAGTTCTAGAGATAGAGAACCAATGCTTGCCAAAAGACCAAGTCCATAGAGGGGATTGGTGAGGTAAGTGACAACAGGGAGGACTCACTGTTGCAAAGGCTTAGTGAAACTCATAATGAGTGAGGAACTCATAGAGATAATACGGAAATGACTACTGATAGTCATAACATGGGTTCAAAGAGAAGCCACAACAGAAGAAAGAAAGATGCCAAGGAAAATGGCAAAGGAGAGGAGATGAGTCAAGAGATATTTGATAGATACATTGCAGAATTGAAAGCAAGTGTGGATATCATAATAATGTTTCTAGAAAAATTGGAAAAGGACCAAAGGTATGGTTGGACTATGAAAAGAAAGAAGATAAAGTGGAAGTTGTTACAGAAACAGATAAAGAGGAGAATGTATATCAAATTAAGAGAAGAACTCAGAGTAGCTAAGTTAGAGATGGAAGATAGCTATTGTAGACCTGAGAAAGAGGTTTGCCTTGTTGAGGAAGGAATCATTGATGATTTCCTGAACTGTTGGTCAAGTTTGAATCAACAGAGAGATGTGATGATTGAAACATCAAATAAAGAGGAGCCTAGTATTTTTGAAGCTCATGATTTGTGTATGTATGCAGGTGATGAACAACCTTTAGAAGATATGTTTATACAAGTTGTTGAAGAAATGACACTGTTAGAAGAGATGGATGTAATAGAATAGTTCTTGATTGGAAATGTATTCAAAGACACTGAACATGGACAAATTTTGAAAACTACTAAGGAGGTTGAGGATGATGAATCCAGTAAGACTTGGCAAAAAGATAGCAGATAGTCTGAAGACAAAAGGAAAGTGCATATTGCAAAAGTAGAAGTAGAAAAGAGGTATGAATATAACCTTATGACAGGAGCAAGCAAGAGTGTATGTGCAATACAAACACTTGAGGTGATGGAATTATCTCTTCAATTTTTATTCAAAAATTATGAACCTGTATTGATAGTTGATGGACAAGAAATTGTCTTGGAAGGACATAGTGGAACATTAATGGAAAGGAATCTTACTAAATAATGTACTATGGAAGATAGTATAAAAGTGATTTATAAATATAATTCAGCCCTATGACGTATAGTTAGCCCAAAAAAGGCTATGAAGAGGAGAGGAAAAGAGGACAATCAGGAAGATAAAGAGAGGTTGGTAGAGGATGATGCACAACATAAAATTGAAGACATTGTTATTTGTACAAATTGCAAAAAGATTAAGGGTGAATGTAATCAACAACTCGGAAAGAGACAAGCAATCTCAGAGGATGAAGGCAAGGATGGTTTCATGAACTATGCATATGCAGTGAGCAATAAAGGGGTTTAGTGGAATGCGATATTCATGGTGTTGACAGTAATTTTTACTGTTGTAAAGGGACTCTAGAGTGGAATGAAAAATATATTGTATGTGGTGATTTTGTTTCCTGTATTTGAACAAAGAGAACTTTAGGTTATAAAATCAAAGATTGGAAAATTTTGATTGAAAAGAAAGAGGAATGTTAAAGGAAACTTAGTGTCTTACAGATTTGTAGGGAAGAAACAAGAAGAATGAAAAGAAGTGTTAAAGGAAGGAAGGCCAAAGAGAAGAGTAGAGAACAAAATTCAAAAATTAGACAACATCGATGGCAAAGTGAAGACCAAGAAGACTTTTTCAAGACAAGACAATATGACAAGTTTGGCATGTCATATGCATATCAAGAGGATGACAAATTAGAGAAAACTTGGAGCAGAGTTAATGAGGAAAGAGATGAAAAATGTAATGTATTTTCTGATTTTGAATTATTAATTGTTGAATGAGATTTTCAAGATGAAGGACAATTTTCTCTTGGAGATATGTTTGCACAAGTAAACATGAAGGAGTATGTAAGTTCCAGAATTGAAGAAACACTATTTTCCTTATGGACACAAGAAGATGAGAGTAAGCAACCAGTTGACTCAGAATTTCGGGAAGAAGGAAGGAAAGTTGGCATAACTCTTAAACAAGTCATTGCAGAAGAGAAATAATATTGAAAAAGATGTGAAATTACAATCCATGAACAAATTTTGTTTTTGATACAAAGAATATTTGAATATCGAGAGCTTATTTTGAATTTGCAAATGAAAATTGGGATGAACAGTTCAGTTAAATTTAATATGAATATGGAGACAATTGAACAAGGTTCAATAACTAAAATATTTGCAACTGATGGACAGTATTTGGTTGAAAGGTTATATGTTCTTGTCTCAAACAAGAAACAATCTTCTTTTGATATTGGGAGGATTTTACTCAAGATATTGGATAGGTGGATGGTGAAAAATACAAAGGTGATGAGCATTAGGAATTGTCAAAGTCAACAATTCAAGGAAAGATGGAAGGATACACAGGACAACATAAAGGAAATGGTTATAGACAGAAGAAGATGCTAGTGATTGAGTCAGAAATTGGAATATACAGTCAGGTACAAGATAGTGGAAAATACATAAATTTGGAGCTCAATTCTATTGAGATGATGACAAGACAACATCAGACAGAGGAGCATAAATTTATTTTGTTTGAAGAGTTGTTTATGTAGGATATCAACACTAAAAAATTATGCAAAGGAGAAGATTATGAAAGTAGAGCAAAAGGACATCCACAACATAGAGTTTGGCATCCAAGAGAAAGAGAGAAAGCAGTAAATACACCTACAATTGAAAGAGGTCGGGCAGCCAGTTGGAAGATGAAATCTAATGAAGTTTACAACATAGGAAGTGGAAAGACTCATGAACAAGAGTCCATGAATTATTTCAACCTGGAGAGATTGATGCAGGAGCATTCTTCAAGGTTTATAAGACCTAAGAGTCTTATCACACATTTACTAAATGGAGTGGGTTCCCTTGATTATTTATTTAATTTTCCAAGTTTATTTCAAGTTTTAAAGAGATTGGAATGTAATTTGATTAATGGAGAATATGTTGTGAATGTAGAGATGTTAGAGACAGTTAAGTAATCCTAAGAAGAGTGAGGAATTGAGGGATTTAAATGATTAATTTGGGATTTTGTTTGAGAAAAGAATGGAGCTAGAGAGATACTTTGGGAGAGAGAGATATTATTGGATCTGAACTAAATTGGTTCATGAATCCATTTTTGTATAAATTGTGATCTTTTGAATAATTCGTGATCCGAATTGGATCCTAAACACTCTCTAATTTTTCATAAACTATTTAAAATTATGCCAAACAGATTCAAGTCTTAGAAATATCATGCTATCAAAATGAATCCTCGTGACAATTGCAATTGTGATTATAATGGAGAAATGAGGACCCTCGGTCGAGCGCGTAGAACATTGGCCCATGGTAATGCGTGCTGGCACAAATTGGCAAAACCAGAGGCTAATTCAAGAAACAGGGGTGGTTTCTGATACGCGATTAGCGCTAAAGTGCTAATCGTGTGTGCAGGGCATCCCTCTCAGTGAAGGAAAGCCCCGAAGTGCTTGCACCCAAAATGGCTACGAAATGCGGAAAAGTAATTAATTCGATTATGTGGATTAAACAAAACCGACAGGATATCAGAAGGCCTCGAAGTAGTAAGCAGTTTCAACCAAGTCCTGCTTGATGCCACATATTGAGTGACACACATCTGGTGGAAGTGAGAGAAAACCGGTCACATCGGATGGGTAAACGTCATCCTACTTACTCGCCCGATATGAACGACGACCATAGGATCTAGTGGGCCCAGATCAATGGCGGAGGTGCGTCCTAATAAATGACCGGATTTGACAAAGATAAAACAAGATTAAATGGGATTTGAAGTCCAATGTGGACCATGAGTTTGTAAAAGATTCATGTTTCGTGGGCATCTTGGAGCCAACAGAAATAACGACCATTCAAATGTGTCCAAGGAACCTGACACACTCACCCATTGTAGAACAGGTGGCCACCTCCTTGTGAAGCATTACCCAGTGATGATGACACAGGACAGGGGATTTTGAATGGACAGAGGCAGGGAAACGAGAACCTCGAGAAGCGGAAACAAACTGATAGAAAGTAGAATGGCTTTAAAGCCATAAACTAATAGAAGTAGAGGAGAAACACACAGAGAGGAGTTAGTTAGACACAGAAAGCTAAGAGCAGAGAACAAAGAGAAGAAGCCAAGCTGACTTGAAGGCAACATTGAGCCTGACAGAGCCAGAGAGAGTCAGAGAGTCTGTGCACTCTAGAGAAAGCTTGATTGGTTCAAGCGAGCTCCTTGTCATAGGCCTGTCATGTATGAGTTTTAGATTGGGCTCATACTACTATGACCAGAAGAGGTCAAGCATCAGTAAGGAGATTCTGTGTACTCCAATCCTACTGATTCATATCTATTGAGTGAGACTCAAATTGAGCTCACTGTTGTAAAGAAGCTCTACTTTGAAAACATAATAGAGAGGCCACCATTGAAAGCTAGACCAGGAGACATAGCCTAGGATTATTGGGTGAACTCCTTATTAAACTTATTGTACTACATGTTTTCCTATTATGTTTTCTCTAGCTTCCTCAGTGTCTATGTATTTTTCAATCTTATCGATCCATTTCATAAAGTAACATAGGCACATCCATGCACATGAGTCAGTAATACCTTTAATTCTTTTTCCTAGATAAATTCTAGGTCAAGTGGTATCAGAGCTCTAGGTTACTAAGGTTGGACAAGCTTGTGGTAGATTTTGTTATTGAATGCTAACTAGATCAAAGCTTAAATTAGGAGGAGAGTTGGTTGAAGCTAACCCTGAAATCGGAAGAGTCCACTCTAAGAGGAAAATGTCAGAAGAAAATCCCTTGGAATTAGACCCCAGTTCATGGATGGTTTCCTGACCATGGAAGCCATGGTGGAGGAAATGTATAGAGAATTTAAGAAAGGTAGATTTAAAGATTCTTCAAACTCCGAACAAGATGAAGGAGCAGGAGAGTCTCTCCTCCATGACCACTCTAAAGGCAAAGAGAAAGAAGAAAAACTTCCCACACCTCCTAGTAGCCCTGAAAACAAAAAGAAAACATCTTTGATTAAATTAGATGTTAAACTTGATTTACCGATATATGATGGAGAGTTGAATGTAGAGAAGCTGGATAATTAGATTAGACAGATTGATGTTTATTACAAAGTGCAGAGCATCGATTTAGACAACAGTAAGATTCAGCTAGCCAGCCTATGCCTTGGATGCACTGCCTTGGTATGGTGGGAAGGCAAGATGCACGCTGACATGAAGAAACATGGTAAAATTCTTCTTGTCTAGGGTGAATTTGTTTCTACAGTTAAAAATCAATTCTATCCACTAGCCTATATGCAGCAAGCCATGATGAGCTGGCAAACTCTTCGCCAATTAAAAGGGCAAAGTGTACAAATTTACACTCAAGAATTTAGGAAAAGAGCTTTGATTATATGAAGTTCTTTAGACTCACCTGAAACTCTACTAAAGTATATAGGTGGTCTACACAACTACTTAAGGTAGATTATTCTCATGTTTAATCCCACTAGCATAGATGAGGGATCTGTTCAGGCTAAACATCTAGAGGCTAGAGGAAAGAATGTGAACCCAGAAGTTGGGGGATCATCAAAACCCACTGTAAGCAAAAGCAAGGAAAAGAGAAAATGGTAATGGAAATAGAGGAAGGCCAATACTGTACAGAAGACCAAGACTTCATGCACTCACTATAAAGGATGGGCATGATGATGAACACTGCTGGATCCTGCATTCGGATTTGAGACCCAAGAAATTTGAGGGCAAGAAGAAGAAGACTGCTACAACTATTCAAAAGGATTTGGGGTCAGACTCAGGAGATGAAACAACAATCGCAGCCACAGGTATAAAAGGTAAAAATTCTGAAGCATCTACTAGTAACTCTGCACAATCTACTGATAATGAAGAAAATGAGAGGAAAATACATGAGCTTTTTCATATTCGAGTTATTTCCAAGCATCAAAAGATTGATACTTTGTTTGATAGTGGTTCACAAGTAAATTTAATTTCTAAAGAAATTGTAAAGAAGTTGCGATTACTAACAACACCTCACAAAAATCCATATCTATTAGGTTAGTTATGTGATAAAGCACAACTACAAGTGACTAGACAATGTAAACTTAGGTTTTCTTTTGGGTCAGCATTAGTAGATGAGGTTGAGTTAGATATAGTTCCTTTGGATATATGTGGATTTGTTTTAGGAAGTCCTTACTTGTATGATAGAAAATTTGCTTTCTATAGAGCCGAGAATAGGTATCAACTCGTTAAAGATGGAATCGAATATATTGTAAGAGATCATAAACTCAAGAATAATTATACTCTCATAAACTTAGGGTAGATGAAAAGAATTGTAAATTCATGCAAACAATTTTTACTGATGGTTGTAAAGGAAAATAAACCAAATAAAACCAATGTATTTGAGGGATGTGATGCTAAACAACAAGCTGATGTAGAAAAAGTTGTTTCAGAATATGATATACTGTTTCAAGAACCTAAAGGTCTGCCACCCAAAAAGGAAATAGTACATGATATTAATTTGTAGCAAGATGCTCCATTGCCTAACATCAGAATATATAAGTTGTCCGATTTAGAGAATGCAGAAATCAAGAAGCACGTATAGAAGCTACTTGAGAAAGGGTTCATCAGACCTAGCACATCACCATGTGGGTCTCCAATTGTCTTTGTGAGAAAGAAAGATGGATCATGGAGAATGTGCATTGATTGTCAAGCATTGAATAAGATAACGATAAAAAATCGTTATACCCTTCCTTGCATAGATGATCTATTGGATCAATGAAAGGAAGCTGTTTATTTTTCCAAGCTAGACTTGCATAGTGGCTATCATCAGGTCAGAGTTGCAGAGCAAGATGCATGGAAGACTGCTTTCAAAACAAAGCAAGGATTGTATGAGTGGTTGGTTATGCCTTTTGGCTTAACTAATGCTCCTGCTACTTTCATTAGAGTAATGAATGATGTACTCAGACCTTTTCTTGATGATTTTGTCATTGTATATTTGGATGACATTCTTATATTCAGTAAAACATGGGAAGAACATTTAAAGCATGTTAAGTAGACTCTAGATGTTTTGAAAAAATAAAATCTTTATGTTAAGCTCTCAAAATGTTAATTTGGCAAGACAACTTTGAATTATTTGGGTCATATTGTAGGGGGTGGTGAATTGAAGATAGATCCATCTAAGGTTGCAGTCATTGTAAACTGGCTTAAACCTAAATTTGCTACAGAAGTTAGAAGCTTCTTAGAAGTAGCATAATATTGGAGAAAGTTTATTTCTAACTTTTCCTTAATTGTAGCTCCCTTACATGCTTTAATAGGATTGAACAAGGTGTTTCAGTGGGGAGGCAAACAGCAAAAAGCCTTCGACACCTTGAAAGAAAAGATTAGTACAACACTAGTACTAGCACTGCTCGATCTTCAAAGACCATTTGAGATTGAAATGGATGCCAATTACTATGCCATGGGAGGAGTGTTGATGCAACACAGTAAACCAATATGTTATCACTCTGAGACATTTAATTCTATAGTAGTTAACTATCCCACATATGATAAAGAATTATATGCATTAGTACAGAGTGTGGAAAAGTGGAAACATTACTTAATGGGCAAAGAGACAGTTATACATATTGATCATCAACCACTTCAATATTTACACTCCCAAACTAAGTTGCAGTAATCAAGACATTATAGATGGATGGGTTTTCTACAACAGTTTCATCTAGTCATTAGGTATAAAAAGGGCATACACAATAAAGTTGCAAATATGTTGTCTAGACCAATCATAAATGCATCCACTATACTTAAGCATAATTCAGTATTGCATGAAAGCTACATTGAACAGTATGCTCAAGATATAGATTTTAAAGATGTATATGAAACTTTAAGTCATGGAAAACAATTAGAAGAATTGGATTATCGTGTTAAGTACCCGCTCTTGTATCATTTTGGGAAGCTATGCATTCCACTAACTGAAATAGTAAAGATAATTTGAGAAGCACACACTTCTCTAATATCAGGTCACTTTGGTGTAAGTAAAATAGTTGCACAGCTGCAAAGATTTTGTTATTGGCCAAAAATGAATGAGACAGTTTCTAGATATGTAAGAGGGTGTACCATGTGTGCTAAAATCAAGCCCAACAATAGAAAACTAGGCTTGCACACTCCACTACCAGTTCTTTCTCATCCTTAGGAAAGTGTTGTGTTTCCATGGACTTTGTTGGAGGACTGCCTAAATCTAGGAAAGGTCATGACTATTTATATGTTGTTGTGGATAGGTTCAGCAAAATGTGTATTTTAATACCTTGTAACAAACAGATTATAGCTGAGCAAATTGCAAGTTTGTTATTTCAGCATGTATGGGTTCATTTTGGATTACCCACTTCCATTATATTTGATCGAGATACTTGATTTGTTGGGAAATTTTGGTCAATTTTGTGGGAATTGATGGACACCAGGATGAAGAATAGCACAACAATTCATCCGCAAACAGATGGCCAAACAAAAGTTGTCAACATGACAGTGATCCAGTTGCTTAGAGGCTATTACAACAAACATCCCAGGCTTTGGGATGAACATTTATGTTATATGCAGCATGCTTACACCGAGCTAAACATTCTTCTACACAGATATCTCCTTTTGAGACTTGTTTTGGTTTCACACCAAGTTCTCCCTTGGATTTTGTCTTTGGTAAAGACATAGCAGTTGATGGACACAGTGATGTGGACAAGGCAACCAAGCTCATCGAACAAATCCAAGAGATTCACTAAGAAGTACAGGAACAGCTGGAAAAGAGCGAAGCCAAGTACAAGGAAAGGCATGACAAGCATCCGATGGAGCATAGTTTCCAAGTTGGTGATCAAGTCTGGCTGTATATCAACAAAGACAGAATGCAAGGTGAAGGTAAGAATCTGAAGCCAATAAGTTATGGACCTTTCAAGATACTTGAGAAAATTGGTGAGAATGCTTTTCGCTTTGATTTACCAGCTTACATGCAAATCTACTCAGTTGCTAATGTAGACAACTTGAGATTATTTGAACCTTCATTAATTGAAGATCCCAAAGAGCAGAGTCAATTACTTGCTTTTGATCATCTGTGGCATGAATATCTTAATAAATTGTAGGAAGATACAATTCTAGACAGGAAGGTGAGAACTATGCACATAGGAGATGTTGAGTGCCTCAGGATTGGACTCAAAGGTTAAAAACCAAGTAGTGCGAAATGGATAGAAATTGGGCAAGTGAGGAATCAGTACCCTCACTTGATTGATGCTTAAAAATAAACTTTTGGTGGTCCAAAATCTTTTTCAGTGGGAAGGCTGTGATCTAAATTGGATCCTAAACACTCTCTAGGTTTTCATAAACTCATTCAAATTATGCCAAATAGATTTAAGTCTTAGAAAGATCACGCTATTAGATGGAATCCTCGTGACTGTTGCAATTGTGATCAGTGTAGAGCAACGAGGACCCTCGGTCAAGTGCGCAGACCGTTGGCTCATGGTAACGTGCGGTGGCACAAATTGGCAAAACTAGAGGCTAATTCAAGAAACGGGGGTGGTTTCTGATAAGTGATTAGCGCTAAAGTGCTAATCGTGTATCACAGGGTATCCCCCTCAGTGAAGGAAAGCTCTGAAGTGCCCGGACTTGAAATGGTTATGAAATGCAGAAAAGTAGTTAATTCAGTTCCGTGGATTCCACAAAACTAGCAAGATATCGGAAGGCCTCGAGGCGGTAAGTAGTTTCGACCAAGTCCCACCCGATGCCACATATTAAGTGACACGCATCCAACGGAAGAGAGAGAAAACCACTCACATTGGACGAGTAAACGTCATCCTACTTAGCCGCTCGATATGAATGATGACCATAGGATCCGGGGGGCCTAGATCAATGGTGGGGGCATGTCTCTATAAATGACTAGATTTGACAAAGATAAAGCAAGATTACATGGGATTTGAAGTCCGACATGGACGATGAGTTGGCAGAAGGTTCGTGTTTCGTGGGCATCTTGGAGCAAACGGAAATTATGGCCGTTCAAATGTGTCCAAGGAACCTAACACACTCACCCATTGCAGAATAGGTGGCCACCTCCTTGCGAAGCATTACCTAGTGATGATGGCATAAAACAGGGGATTTCCAATGGACAGAGGTAGGAAAATCAAAACACCAGGAAGTGGAAACGAACTGACAAAAAGCAGATTGGCTTTAAAGCCATAAACTAGAAAAACTAGAGCACAGACACATAGAGAGGATTTAGTTAGATGTAGAAAGCTAAGAGCAAAGAACAGAGAGAAGAAGCTGAGCTGACCTGAAGGTAGCATCGAGCCTGACAGAGCCATAGAGAGTTAGAGAATCTGCGCACTCCAGAGAAAGCTTGAGAGGTTCAAGCGAGCTCCTCGGCATAGGCCTACCATGTATGATTTTCAGATTAGGCTCATACTATTGTGACCAAAAGAGGTCAAGCATCAGTAAGGAGAGTCTATGTACTCCAATCCTACTGATTCATATTTGTTGAGTGAGACTCAAATTGAGCTCACTATTGTAAAGAAATTCTGCTTTGAAAACATAATAGAGAGGCCACCATTGAAAGTTGGACTAGGAGACATAGCCCAGGAACATTGGGTGAAGTCCTTATTAAACTGGTTGTATTACATGTTTTCTCGTTATGTTTTCTCTAACTACCTCAGTGTTCATGTATTTTGCAATCTTATCGATCCATTGCATAAAGTAACATAGGCACATCCACGCACATGAGTTTGTAATAACTTTAATTCTTTGTCCTGGATAAATTCCAGATCAATTCGAGAGGTTAGCTAGAAACTAGCTAGTGGTTAGAAAGCAAGAGATAGTAAGAGAAAGAGTGAGGAGTTAGGAAGAGCAGTAGATGGATTTTATGGAAAAGAACTGAAACAGTCGAATGTGATTGTTTTTCTTGTAAATATTTTATAAAAATACCAAAAGAGTGTGGATTTGTATATATCATGTGTGGGAATTTGTGCCTGTATGTGTCTTAATAGCCTTATGGTGCATTGACTGTGAATCTGAGAAATACTGTGGAATTTTGTGTTGAATAGCATGGATGACTGAATAAATTTCCTTTACAAGATTAGTATTTAATTGTCTAATAAAACCTATGTATAGGCATGTAGAGATCGGGATTTCCCTTTTAAATGGATGGAGGGATTAGCCAGAAGCAAGCGTAATTGGTTTTCACAGTAGGCAGAGGAATATTGAGAACTATCTTCTATAGTGGAGGACGCAAGTTTTTTCTCAAATTCCTAAAGGATTGTAAAGGGACAGTGAAGGGCGAAAGAATGGTGGGGATTAAATCACATCGTTCAAACAAAAGATAGACGGTGTAGAAAGAATTAAAACGACAAAGAACAGGATTCGTCAGATCAGCCAAATCGACAGATAATAACGATGGAAGAGGAATGGCGGAGGAAACATCATAACCGTTCGATGGAAGAAGATCCACGGTAATTGCGAGGAAACTTGTAAGTTACTTTGGCTAGCGGACCCAAGAAAATCATCAAAAAGAGTTTAAGGTTTAGGATGATTGGACCGTCCATTAATGGGTGATCGGACGCATATTGTGTGCCAACAAGTGCGACCGTTAATTCCAAAAATGGACGTGATAAGGTTTTATACAACGAGCTTAAAACCTCATTGAGTTCCGGCCATCAAGACCATTTGTTGGTTGATTAATCGGACGGTAATCACACTCGAATTTGTGCATGGGTTAACATTTCTAGTAGACCTGATATTTTATAAACCGGGGTTTATTTCCTCTTGGGTCCAGCCATATGCGTGCAAAGAAGGACCAACGATGATTGGTCAGGTTTGTTGTGAAGTCTACCTATTAGAATGGTTCTGATATATACGTGGGCCCATAACCCACAAGTCCACACACACAAATTATGTAAGGATACAACTTTGCTACGTAAAAGTGGCTTAGCTGTTATCATTATGCACTTGGTATTCTTATCTTAAAATTTTAATATCATATATATTACACATCTCATTTATAATGTATTGCTAATTTTTTTTTAAATACTATATTAGGTTGACTTATGTCACGTGTCAAAATTAGAAATAAATAAATTATACATCTCAATAAGACTTAACTATAGAATGCACATTGCTTCTATAAATGCTATTAATTAAAGAATTAAAGTTTTTACTTATAATCATTAATATTTTATAATATTATTGTTCATGTTTGTAGGATATTATGATATTTGATGAATTTATTAAAAAAATTATTATATTTATTTATAATTATTGATATTTATTTAATATTATTGTTTATATTTGTAGGATATTATGATATTTTGTATCATTTGGTGATGTATTATGATTTTGGATATCCATTTCACATATTGTATAAACCATTTCATTGAATATACATAATTTAATTATACTTTAGATAATCAATGTAAACAATGAAATGTTATTTCATTTAATTTTATTTAGTTATATTCTACTTTTTGTTTTTTAAGATAGGTAATATTAGTACTAGTATGTTATATAAAATCCCTAAGGGTTAGCTCAATTGGTCGAGTCCCCATTGTTAAAGAACATTTTCCATTGAGAGGTCATAGGTTCAATTCTCTCAACGCCCTCAAGATCAAGCTCGACGGTTGAGTCGATAGGAAGTGATCCTTTAGGTGGAGCGGCTTGGTACAATATTCCATGGACATAATGGTCATCAATCTCCGGGTTCATGAACCACATAGAAAAATAAATAAATTAGTATGTTATATAAAAGAGTACAAGCACCATTATTTATGGGATATCTTATAGGAAACCAGGTTCACAACAATATCAAAAAATCATTATTTTTTGCCTTACACAAATTTTGAAAGTTTTCCAAAATATTTAGAAGTGTGAACTTATGTTTACATAGTTCTTTAATATTTGGAAATAAATCATGAGACGAGTGATTGAGTAGGATATTGTTACTCCTCCTCTTTCCTGAATAAGATAAATGAAGGGGTTTAAACCTAAGACACATGTTCTTGATTCTACTAGAATCATTTGTTTCTTTAATCATTTGGTTCCTTGTCCAATAGGATGGGGTTTGAAGGAGTGCCTATAACTAATGAGAACTGGTCCATGTCCTCCATAGGGTTGTTTTAGTTGTCTTCACAATACTTCTTTGCATAATGTATTTTCTTTTGGTCAATAATGATCAACTTTTGTAATATACCTTGTTCTTGGTTTCCTTTCTCTTCAACAACTTATTCTACAAATTCCTTCTTCATCCAATAGAGCTTAATGCATTTGAAGATTTTGGTGTTTCTAGTTCTTATGTCACCCAAATTTTTGACCCATTATTTTAACTCAACCTCTAAATGGTCCTTCAAAATATTTTGACTTTCCCACTTGATGGCTTTCTCCAAGTTGGCCATATCAACTTTAGTTTCCTGAGAACTTGCAATGAAAATTTGTGGTTACTTTCATGGCATTCAATAGTGCTTTAGTTAGGAACTTTGACGTTTGCATGGGAATATAAGGTATAAATAAAGGTAGACAAACTTCATGGCTCCCTCATTTATTACTATAAGGCTAGCTCCTCTATTTGCGGTCCTCATTGCAATGGATATATTTTGACAAAAGTCATTGTCTGTAGGGTACAAGAGCTAGGAGACTACATAATGACCAATGATGGATGAAAGCCAATGTGAGAGGTTGGTCCACTTCCATGTTATTAGGATGAAATTATAGACGTGTTGTAAGAAATATCAAAGGGAAGAAAATTGTATAATCATTCGACATAAAAGGGTTAACCTTGATATATGCATACCTAGTAACCACAAAAACCTCTATTTTTAGGAGCTCAAGGGTCTATGGATAGATCGATTGGAGATAGCACAAGAGAGTTTTGAATGTGAAAGAAATAATATAGTACACTTAGATCTTGGGTTAGGGTGAGGGTGGCCATTAGGTTATCCCCACAAATACCATTCCCGATTTCTAGGATTCCTAATTCCCTTAGAGGCAAACCTTTTTTCAAGATAGTAAACTAGACACAAACTAGAGAGACTCAAAACTAAAATATTTGAGTAAACACTAAGATATTAACCAAGAAGACTATAATAATCATTTTCAAATTTAAGGTTGGGTACCATGGCCCCAGAGCTAATTGATCTTGCTACCTCTACCAAAAGGTATTTTAGTGAAAATATGGAGTTGGTATTAGACCAAACAACCCTAGCTCTTTCCATCACAATGCATCAAACCATCATCCTACTAAAATCATGCCTACAATTTCCTCCAAAATAACTTGAACCCATAATGAAACCTTATTCCCTTTCCTTGCCTCTACACCTCACCATCTAGTTTTCATGCATGGAGTTTATCCACAAACTTGTTGGTTATGGAGTTTGATTATATTCCTAATTCAGAGGTATTTTTCTGAGTGATGTTTGAACCCCAATTCCTAATGGAGGGTGTATTGGGACTTTATCCCATATTATTGTCCCTAAGAGGTACCAGGGGGGCAGGAGGGGGGTGCTGACAAATGTTTGGAGCCCTTAGTGGGGGTTCTAGGAAATCATCCCTAAAGATAATTGTTTGGGAAAATTTCCTTGTAAAATATTGCAATTTCATAGTCAATTTGGACCATTCATCATGAGGTCATAGATCTGATGGTAGATGTTATGTTAGGATTTTTTTTCCCTAGAAGGAAACCGTCATTTTTTATGAGGGAATTTTATTGTGGTTGTGTATTATTGAGATAACATTGTAATTGAGAGAAAGGATAATGTGAGAGAGAAGAGGATGTTGCAGATGATGTGTTTCATATTGCAATCCCTTTAGTTTGTTGGATGAAATAAAAAAAAGGGTTAGTTATTTCTCTGTGGATATATCCCAAATTAGATGAACCACATATAATGGTGTATCTTTTGTGTTGTTTCATTTTATATTTTATTTCCACATTATTTTCTATTTTATTTTATTCCGAACAATTGATGTCAAAGTCAAAAGTTTAATTGACTAATAAAACTCACAGGAAATGAGAGTTCCAAGTTCGAATGAGATTCTTAGCAAAAGAAGGTTTTCGAGTCAAAAGCTTATTGGGTAAAGCTACCAATAATGGAAGATGCAAATGGAAGATTATCTATATCAGAAAAATATTTTCTACTATTGGAAGAATAGAAAATAAGTCAATGACCATGAAGGACAAATAATAAGAGATTATTCACATAAAGACATTGAGAACAATACAAATATTCTAGGTAGCATTGGTGGATTTTAAGATTTTGAAAGAAAATATAGTGGAGGGTTTAATGGAAACATTGGATAAAACTTAGGAAAAATGTTCAAATTCAAATAATTTATTTATTATGAAGCATTTATTAATATGAAGGTGTGAAAAGGTGGTTGTAGTGATGATCATTTAAGTGAATTTAACACAGTCACCAATCAATTAAGTTATGTAGGAGTAAACTTTGATGATGAGGCTAGGGCTATTTTGATTCGGTGCTCATTAGATCTCTTTTGATTTTGTGCTCATTTTTAGAAAGTTGGAATGGTGTGGTCATCACTACGAGTAATTTTGTCTCTAGTTCAAACACTTTAAAGTTTGATGATGTTTTTGGTGTTAATGTTAGCAAGGAAATGCGATGAAAATGCATAGGTAATACGTTAGGTAATGCTTTGAAAATAGATAATAGGGGAAGAGAAAGGTAGAGAGGAAAGATCCTAGGGAATTGTGGAAAATCTAAGAAATGTATATCCAAATCCAAACGAAGGCTGGAATGCTAACATTGTGAGAAGAAAGGACACAAGAAAATAAAAATATTGGGGTCTAAAAAAAGGAGATGGAAAACATGAGAATAATAAGGAAGAAAGTGCATTAGATGATGTGTTACAAGATTCTTTAATCCATTTAGTAGACAACATTGTTGATTCTTGGGTGATAGACTTAAGGGCTTCATTTCATGCTACACCCTATATGAAATATTTTCAAGATTATATTCAATGTAATTTTGGACAAGTTTATTTGGGTAATGATGAACCATGTAAAATTCTGGAAAAATATAAGGTATGGATATAATTACAGAATGGAAACCAAAGGTTGTTGAAAAAGGTAAGCCATGTTCCTTATTTAAGAAGAAATCTGATTTCAACAGGGTAGTTGGAAAGAGATGGTTATGCGATTACATTTACACGAAATTCATGGAAGGTCAATAAATGAAATTTGATAATATCAAATGGAGAAAAGGTAGGTACATTATATTTATGTATTATAAATGTTAATATTTCTATTTCTTTAGATTCTAGAGGAGAAGATACAATAACGTGGAATCATAGGATCAAGCAAATGAGTGAGAAAAGGGAAGCATATTCTCCAATCAAGAAAATTACTTCCATATTTGAAGAAGCTTGAGTTAGACTTATGTGAGCATTGTGTTTATGGGGAAAAAATATTTAGATTTCTCAAAGTTGTGAAGGAAAAGAAGAGTGAAAATTTAGATCTTGTCCATGTAGATGTATGTGGGCTAGCTCAAGAATAATATCTTGGTGGATCTTACTATTATGTTACTTTTATTGATGATGCAACTAGGAAAATTTGGGTTTATTGCATTAGAAAAAAATCTTTTGTCTTTGATAGTTTTAAGTATTGGAAATATTTGGTTGAGAATGAGTTAGGAAATAAGCTGAAGTGTCTCAGATTAGATAATGGGGATGAATATTGCATCAAGGAGTTTGATAGTTACTATTCATATCATGGTATTCATAGAGAGAAGATAGTTCTAGGAACACCACAAGAAAATGATGTGTTAGAAAATATGAACAGGATAATCATGGAGCGTGAAAGGAGTATGAGATTGGAAGTAGGATTTCCCTTCCAGTTTTGGAAAGATTTTGTTGATATTGTTGTTTACTTCATAAATAAATGGATTCAAGTTCCTTGGATGATAGAATTCTAGAGGCATGGATAGGTACAAATTTCATGGGGTCTTCACTGGGGGAGCAATACCATACCACGTGCATTCATATTGGGGGATATATATTGAGGAAAAAATGACATAATATATTGATCATATAATAGGATGTAAAGGGTTTTTATATTGACAAGTATAAAATATGGAGTTCAAAATTAATGAAAAAAATATAAAGGGGTATAAAAAATGTCAATGAAAAAATGGATACCTACAATATCTAGTGAAAGTAGGGGGCTTTAAAATTGGGAGGTGTATTGGGGTCGTATCAGTTGGGGGTTAAATAATGTGATTTTTAGAGGTGTTTTCCAATATGTACTCAAATTAAGTGTATTGTTTAGTATGCCACAAACGCACGTGATATGTTAGAGGTTGATTGAGTGAAGCCCCCATGACAAATTTAAGCTAATAATTTATGAAGACTTTTGTTGTGAAGCTATGTTTACATTAATATATAAAATAGAATAAAGCCTGAGGAAAAATCAAAATTAAGTGTACTTTTAATGGATATGGAGTTAATGATTTTGTATATCGCTGATGCGATTATGAAAATCAAAAAATAATTAGGATTAGATATGTGGTATTTAGTGAAAAGGTCATGTACAAAGATCATTTGTAGAGAAAGAAATGATAAAAGGAAAACACAGAAGACATAGTGCTTGATGAAATAACAAAATAAATAAATTGTAAAGTTGCCAAAAAATAATAGTGTTTAACAATAGAAGTAGCGATAAGTACCTTAGACTCCTACAAGTGTTGTTAGAAGATTAATTATATTAAATAGACCCTTTGAATGATACTCTCCTTCATTGTATTATGTATTGTTGACTAATTTTGGTGAACCAAAAATATATGAAGAAGTAAAGTAGGTAGAAACTAGAAATAAATGGGAGCAGGGAAGGAAATAAGAGATTAAATATTTATTATATTACCATACTTTGGAATCTGTCCCATTTCCTATATGTAAAATAATATTTTAGAATAAATGGGATTATATGTTGAAGGAACAAGATGGAGGAAAAAAAGAGGCACAAAGCTAGACTTGTTGTAAAGGGGTCTAGACAGAAGAAAGGTATATATTTTGAGGAAATATTTTCTCTTGTTGTCAAAATGACTTCAACTAAAACTAATTTAATTTTAGCGATAGTAGAAGATTCGCATCTTGAGTTGTTAGATGTGAAGATAATTTTTCTCCATGGAAACTTAGAGGAGGGGATTTATATATAGCAACCATAGGGATATGAGGTCAAGGAGAAGGAAAAATCAATATAAAAAATGAAGAAGAACTTGTATGGTTTAATGAAGTGGAATTTGAAGTTTGATAGTCTTATGATAGGACTAGGATGTAGTAGATGTAAATTGGACCATTATGTTTATTTTATGAAACTAGATAATGGAATCTATATTATCTTGTTAATGTATGTAGATGACTTGCTTGTTGCAGGGTATATCATGTAGTATATATATGCACTTAAAAGAAAATAGATAATTCATTTACTATGAATGATTTGGGTGATATAAAGAAAATGTTTGGTATGATAATAACAAGAGACATGAAAAATCATAAATTAACATTGTATCAGAGTGACGACATATAAATGGTGTTGGAAATATTTAAAATGAAAGATGAAAAACTAAGTAGTACACCTTTGGCTAGCAATTTCAAATTTATTAAGGACATGTGTCCCAAAACACAAGACAAGGTAAAGTTCACATCTAAGCTTCCATATTCATCAGTTATTGGTATCTTGATGTATGTAATGGTGTGCACAAATATCGATATTACATATGTAGTGGGAGTTGTGAGAAAGTATATAGACAATCTAGGTAAAGAGCATTTGCATGAAGTAAAGTGGATTCTCAGGTATTTGAGAGGTACTACTACTTATGAATCATGCTTTGCAAGTTCAAACATAACTCTATAGGGATATGTTGACCCAAATATGAAAGGTGATAAAATTATGAACTTAATTTCTTCATAGAACCTCCAAAAAACTGCTAAGGTCGCTATGTATTTGCATAACATTATTAGAAATACTAAGAGAGGGGTCAAGGAGAAGGAAAAATCAATATAAAAAATGAAGAAGAACTTGTATGGTTTAATGAAGTGGAATTTGAAGTTTGATAGTCTTATGATAGGACTAGGATGTAGTAGATGTAAATTGGACCATTATGTTTATTTTATGAAACTAGATAATGGAAACTATATTATCTTGTTAATGTATGTAGATGACTTGCTTGTTGCAGGGTATATCATGTAGTATATATATGCACTTAAAAGAAAATAGATAATTCATTTACTATGAATGATTTGGGTGATATAAAGAAAATGTTTGGTATGATAATAACAAGAGACATGAAAAATCATAAATTAACATTGTATCAGAGTGACTACATATAAATGGTGTTGGAAATATTTAAAATGAAAGATGAAAAACTAAGTAGTACACCTTTGGCTAGCAATTTCAAATTTATTAAGGACATGTGTCCCAAAACACAAGACAAGGTAAAGTTCACATCTAAGCTTCCATATTCATCAGTTATTGGTATCTTGATGTATGTAATGGTGTGCACAAATATCGATATTACATATGTAGTGGGAGTTGTGAGAAAGTATATAGCCAATCTAGGTAAAGAGCATTTGCATGAAGTAAAGTGGATTCTCAGGTATTTGAGAGGTACTACTACTTATGAATCATGCTTTGCAAGTTCAAACATAACTCTATAGGGATATGTTGACCCAAATATGAAAGGTGATATAGATAGTAGGAGTAGCAACACAAGTTATTATTTTACCATAGGTGGAAAAACAATAAGTTGGATTTCAAAATTGCAAATGGTTGCTTCACTTTCAATAATAAAAGCATAATGTGTTTCTAATATATAGGCTAGTAAATAGACGATTTGGGTATAAAGGTCCATGGAGGAATTGGGAAATCAAAAATAGAACAGAATATTATATAGTGATAGAGACAATGTCATTCATCTTGAAAAGAACTCATATTTTCATTCCAAGAGGCTAGTAAATAGACGATTTGGGTATAAAGGTCCATGGAGGAATTGGGAAATCAACAATAGAATAGAATATTATATAGTGATAGAGACAATGTCATTCATCTTGAAAAGAACTCATATTTTCATTCCAAGACTAAGGATATATATGTTAGGTAATATTTCATACAATCAATTTTGGAAGAGCGACACTTGAAACTAGAAAATATACATACTAGGGGAAATCCTATAGACATGTTTAAAAACGAAATAAACAAGGAGAAAATGAGTTTATACACATTTTGAATTAGTCTTTAAGCATGATGATGAAGCTGAGAAAATAGCTAGTTCCAAAGTTGAAGCATCATTCGACAGGTGTAGTAATAGTGGATTTATTGTAATCAATCTCTAGGAGGGAGATTATTCGTCGTGGAGTCTAATTATCTTCCTCATTCAAAGGATATATTTTTAGCTACATTTGGACCCTAGTTCCTGATGAGGGGTTTAGAGGGAATTCCTCCCTTACTAATATTGCTAAGGGGTCCAAGAGGTGTATAAATAGTTCTTTGGAGCCCCCCATAATAAGGGTTTGGGGGAAGTTCCATTGAAGATAAATTTTTGGAAAAAAAATCCTTGTAAAATATTGTATTTTCATATTCAATCTAGACCATTCATCATTAGGTTAAGTATATGATGGTAGATGTTATGTTAGGGTTATTCCCTAGAAGGAAGCCTTCCCTTTTTTATGAGGGAATTATATTACAACTACGTAATACTAAAATAACATTGTAATTGGGAGAAATGAAATTATGAGAGGGAGAAAAGGAGGTTGTAATGGATATGTAAGTTGTAATACCTTCATTTTTCTAGATGGAATAAAAGGAAGGGTTGACTATTTCTATATAGATATAGCTCAAATCAAGTGAACCACATACATTAATGTCCCCTTTATATTATTTCTTTCTATATTTTATATTTGCATTTTTTTTTATTACTCTATAATTTTACTCTAAATAATACCCCCTTGAACATTTGGGATATGTCTAAATATCTTTTCTTCCCACCCCATCTAGGTGGCTATATTTTACATAATTATGTGTAATACAAAATTTATATTTTTATAGTTTATTTTTAACCACTTTGAATTTGTCTTTATGTTGATTTCTTTTTGTTAAATCTAAATACAAACTATTAATTTATTAGGTAAAATATTATAATTTATAATATTTTACGAATAATATGAGCATTAATTGAAGGGCAATAAAATATAATAAACAAAGACATTAAATTGATGTATGAGGATTTGTTCAAATATAAACTTATAATTTTTAAAGAGGAAGTGCATGTTCTTGATCATTGAGATTTGAATTTAAACCTATAACGTTTAAAAAGAAAACACATGTTTTTAATCAT
>APFE031408732.1:63685-195268 GCA_000404065.3 Pinus taeda
ACTAATAAAATGTATATTTTAATTTTTCAACGTATGGTTAAATGATAATTATCATAACTTTGTGAAAGGTAACTCAGGTATTTTTTGAGACATAAATTCCCTGCAAGAAACAAGGACTATAAATCTTGTTGATTGTTATTTAGTTTCCCTTTAACCTTATATATATTATATATATTATATTATATATATATAATATATATATATATATATATATTTGGTTGGTGAATAAATTATAATCTTATTGCAACTTTGTCAACATACAATTGCATGTGTATGAAGATACTTACTAATTTCCCAATCAATATTTTGGCATTCTATTAATTTAATAATTAATACTAGTGCAACCATATAAATTAAATCGGTTGGTAAATGCCGGAGTATCCATCAATCCATAATAAAATCAAAAAGACTCCACCTAATAAATCTTATATTATTACAATAAAAGAAAATCTAAAACAACCCAATTTATAATTTTTTATTATTATTATTTTAAAAGGAATGATTATAGATTTGTATTAAAATATTCTAGTTTGAAGGCTAGAACCCTATAAATTATTGAACCAAAATTCCTTCCCCAAATGTCCAAAAACTCAAAAAATGGATTGATATAATTAACACCATGTCTACATACTAAAATTATGAACTTAATTTCTTCATAGAACCTCCAAAAAATTGCTAAGGTCGCTATGTATTTGCATAACATTATTAGAAATACTAAGAGAGGGGTGAATCAATATTTATTTTCAATTATTCATTGTTTAAAATTCACATAGCATTAATTATCATTAGCATCACATTAATAATAATCAGTTAACAATACCATTAAACAAAGCATAACAACGGAGACAATGGACATGAAATTTTTAGATGGAAACCCTTATGGGAGAAAAACCACCAAGCACTTCTTAGTATGGGTATTCAAAATTTACATCAATTAGGAAGCTCCAACTTCCAAGATTCTCAGCATCAACAAAAATGAGGCTCCAACCCCCTAGTTTATAGGATCTAACCTAAAGGACACTTTAACACCCTAGTTTACTAGCTCCAACTGGAAGGACACTCCAACACCTTGGCTTTATCAAATCCTACTAGAAGAATACTTGTTGGTTAGTATAGGGTATACGAATGGACCAACATTTAATTTCAATATGGGGTTCATGGACTTCGAGACGCAACACTGAAAATGCCAGAGAAAGACTCTAACAACCTACAAACCAAAATTCCTATTCCAACTTTCTCATCAACACCCTTCTAGATTCTTGCAAACAATAATCAATCTTGCAAGTAAAGACATTCATTTTAATTGAAACCCTAATTACTACAAGCATTGATCCTGTAATAAAAAATTAAACTTCTTCTCCAGCTCCTTCTGTCACTCTAACAACTTATTAAAAAAACCACTAATTATCAAACCATACTAGATTAACCAAAGCAAGCATACATATTGAATTAGAACACAAAGATGGAAACCCTAGATGATCAAATGCTTCTCAAGCCAAAGTAAGCAATAAACCCTAACTAGAACTCTTGATTCTCTATATACTATGCAAACAAGGTAGAAAAAATCTCTCACTCTAAATGTAAAATAAAAATATTAAAAATAGTCAAATATGTCTCTAAACCTCATCAGATGAATAATATACTAGAAAAATGGGTGTGTACAAGGCCACTTAACCAAAAACATGTTATTGTGCATTTAGACAGAATCCTCCTTAATCACATTGCTATCATTCTCATACTTTAATACAATCTTCAATGAAAATGTTATTCAAACCACTATTGGTAAAGATAGTCTCCAATGATCCTATGTATGAAAATGAACAAATAGAATCAAAATATGAATTCCGGAAACAAAACATGAAACCATCATCATAGAAACAAATGGATCTCAACTTCCTTCTTTGATACAGGTTCCTGAACTCATTGTAGTTCTTGCAAGAAGGAGTTCACAATAGCTCATAGATTAACAAACCAAATGCATAGTCAACAAATAATTCAACCCAAATTGGAAGAACAAAGTTTGTCCAATATTAACAAGGCACAGAAAAAGCCTATCAAACCAAATGAGTTTTCAACGCACACATCGAGGTTATTTTTAACTTCTTCCACAAACCAGAGACTCTCAAAATCGATACTCTATCATTCACAGGCATGGGATATCTAATATACCCGATGATCAAGAGGTATGAATACCAATGAAGTCCCAACAATCACAACTCAAATATGATAGAGTTTTCAAGTCAACAAAAATCCTAATCGAGAATATTAACAATTGGTGTGATCTAAAATGCCACCTGTCAATCAAATCTCAATAAGGTCTAGATTTGGGTGTTCAAATGATAAAAAAAGGGAAACTATGATAACTCATCACAAATCTGATCCAGCATGGTGCATTAAAATATGGACAATGACAATTTTGGTTTATTCTTTCAAGGAAAGTAATAAGTGAGGACTTGGAAGCCCTCAAATATGGCTTGAAAATACCATCTATCACAACAAAACCAACATTTAAAGGAAACCAAACCTATAGTACATAAATCATACTTGATCCAACATCAAACAGAGCATAAATGTCTTATGATAATGCCCAGGTCACACAGTTAAGAGTAGATATAATATTTAGATCAAACCTTGCGCTATCACTCGATGATCTGGATTTAAACAAGAATGCAATAAATTACATAGATAACCATAGATACAGAGATGCAGCGGAAATAATAATTCATTTCATTACTGTAAAATATTGAAATATGCTTACAAATAGAAATGGAAATAAACCAGCTAGGGCGATGGTAGATTATCTCTTAGAAGAGATGTGGCGGCTACATGCATCTGAACTATGTTACAATGAGGCTCGAAGGCCTATTTATTGTTGAGAAACAATGGAAAACCCTAAAAATCCAAAAACTTAACCCTAGAAGATGAAACGCCAAACTGTAGGCTGCGTTTGGGTAAATTGGTACATCAACTTCCCGGGGTCGTAAATTTGGCATACAATATCCATTTGACGCGCACAATATCTCTTTAGAAAGATATATCAGAGAACTACAACTCTAGGGAGAGCAACATTAGTCCATTGACCCACATTTCTCCTAGTTTTCCCAAAAAACGTCGTTTAGGGCCTCAAAACGGCTCCGGAATTTCAGGACCCGAAATACTACTAAAAATAGTAAATTGTGCTACAATTAAGGAAACTAAAAAGCTGAAAGAAACAATGGTGGGGGTCCAAGTGGACTTGGCAGGTGGCCACCAATATCCACCTGGATCATTCCTCCCCCCTTAGGAAGCAATGTTCCCCATTGCGTTGAGTTCCTCCATGATATGAGGAAGCTTCTGCTGAACTTGGTCCTTGGTGAGCCACTTGCCGTGGTGAATGAGTTGGAATGTTTTGACAATTTAATACAGTTGGATATTCTGCTGGTGAGTGTGCTTGATCTGTGTGTCTATGATCCGATCAATTGCAACTTGTTCCATGCAATCTGGATTTAACCCTGTGGGTGTGAGCATTTCTGCAACGTTGCATGTGTCTAATAATGGTGGAAAGTATGGCCAAAGGTGGTCCACATTGAACACTGGGTGGAGGCCAAGCAATGGGGGAATGTTGAGCTCAAATGCATTATATCCCACAACCTTGGTAATGGTGTAAGGACCATATCGGAGTGGTCTAAGTTTCCGATAAGCTCTGGCAAGGCGTTCCTTTTGCAAATGAAACCAGACTTTGTCGCCCACCTAAAACTTGTGTGGCACCCAATATTGATCATGTCGCTGCTTGTACTTGGCATTTGATTTCTGCAGAATTTCGTGGACCTACTGGTGAATATGTTGGATGTGCTCAATGAAGTTGCTTTCCTTATCTGTTTCGGACTGTACGTGAGCCGAATTTATGTGAGTAGTTGCAAATGGCATGGCCACATCAATGGGACATAGTGGCTGGAATCCCAAGCCCACCTGAAAAGGGCTGTGGCTAGTTGAGATGTGGAGAGCCCAGTTGTAGCTGTGATAAACATAGGGGAGGCTCTCATCCCATGTGTGTGGATGCTTTGAGTTGTACATGTGCAGAATGTGTACGATCATCCTGTTCACAACCTCTGTCTAGCCATCGGTTTGAGGATCGAAGGTTGTGGACTTAGTGAGTTTGGTGTCTGGCATCAACCAGAGGCTGGACCAAAATGTACTTAGGAACCTACTGTCCCAATCTAAGATGATATACTGTGGGATCCCAAAGTGTACCCACACTCATTCAAAGAAGATTTTAGCAGTGGCTTCTACTGTGATATTCTTCTTGTAGGCCGCCATAATGGCCATCTTCGAGAACCTGTCGACGACCACAAAAACACAGTCGTTTCCATGCTTAGTAGAAGGAAGGCCCAACATGTAATCCATGGAAATGGATTCCCAAGGTCAACTAGGGGTTGGCAGCGGGGTATAGAGGCCTTACTTCTTGATGGTCAATTTGGAAATGGCAGAGGAAGTGCATGATCTGATGTACTTCCCGACATCCTGTCAAATATTCGACTAATAGAAATACTTCTGCATTATTGCCACCATTTTCTCAACCCTGAAATGCCTAGTAGCCTAACTATAGTGTGCTTCCCAAATCATCTTGGCATGTTCTCTTGAAGGAACACGAAGGTGACCTAGGTGGCATAACAGGGCATCCTGGAGGTGAAAATCTGGAACATGCTGACCCTCCAAGAGTGTCTAGTATGTGTGGCTGAATTTTGGGTCACTTTTATAGAGAAGTGGCTAATCAGAAGTCTCGTGCCCATAAGATTTGAGCACAGTGGTTAATGCCATGATCAATGGTCGACTAAGGCAATCTACAACATTATTGGTGCTGCACTTCCTATACTTGATATTTAAATGGAACTGTTGCAGGTATATGGACCACTTCTGATGGCAATCATTATCCAATTTCCCTTGGGTTTGTATGAACTGTAGGGGTCAGTGGTCTATGTGGATGACCTTTTCCCTCCCCAAAATGTAATTCTTCCTTTGTCGGTAGGCCTGCACAATGGAATACACCTCTTTGTCATAAGTGGGATACTTCCAAACTATGTCTGAAAGTGTCTCACTATGATATGCCATTGGATGCCCATGTTGAGTAAGGATTGCCCAAATGGCATAATCAGAGGCATCTGTCTCGACCTCAAATGGTTGTTGCAAGTCTGGTAATGTGAGCATTGGTGACAAGCAGAGGAAATCTTTCAACTTTGTGAATGCCTTCTATTAAGACTCAGACCAAAATAATTTTGCGTTTGCTCCTCCCTTGGTGACTTGACTCAAGGGCTAAGTGATATGAGAAAATCCCAACACGAACCTGCGGTAGAAGTTGGCAAGGCCTAGAAAGCTGCGGAGCTCTATCAAAGTGGTTTGAGATGGCCAATCCCGAATGACTTGGATCTTGGCTGGATCCACATGCACCCCCCATTCATCAATAATGTATCCCAGATATTGAACCTGGGTCATGCCAAAAGTGCATTTGTCCAAATTGGCACATAACTTGTGTTGTCACAGTGTTTGGAGAACATGTCAGATGTGGTGGAGGTGCTCTTCCCAACTCTAGTTGAAGATTAGGATGTCATCCAAGTATACCACTACAAATGATTTGGTGAACAGCCACAAGATGTCATTCAATTAGCCTAATGAAGGTTGTAGGAGCATTAATCAATCCAAAAGGCATAACCAACCATTCGAAAAGGCCCTCCTTGGCTTTGAAGGCAGCCTTCCACACATCGGAGGGTTCGATTGGTACCTGGTGATATCCTGACTTCAAATCGATCTTGCTGAAATATTTTCCCCCCTTCAGTTGGTCCAGGAGGTCATCAATCTGTGAGATCAGGTACCTATTATGGACAATGATCTTGCTCAGCGCCCGATAGTCAATACAGAGTCTCCAAGTCCCATCCTTCTTCTGTACCAACACGATCGATCTCCCACAAAGCGATGAACTCAAAAGGATGTGACCTTTCTACAACATGTCCTGAATCTTCCTCTTGATCTCATCATTCTCTAGAACAGAGTGCCGATAGATTGGTCCATTGGGCAGCGGCGAACCTGGGGTCAGATAGATGGAGTGCTTGACCTAACAGTGTAGAGGAACCCCTACAATGGAGGTGAAGATGTCCTCGTACTCCTCCATGACCTTGTCCATCTGTAGTTGTCGCGTAGAGGGGCCCTGTCTCGAGGTCATGGCCACTATCTTCTTCTTTCCTTGAGGGCATATCATCAGGAAAACAAATTTCCCAATTTTGGAAATGAGCTAACTAGATTGTTTTGTAGTAACCAAGGAGATGGCAGTAGGCGGTGCTACCTCTGGTATCCTATACAACTTATTTCCCAAAGTAACAATAACAACATGGGGCCTTGATTCATACACAACATGTCGCTTCCACAAGTATGGTTGTCCTAATAATACATCAAAAACATCAAGGGGAGCAACGTCACACAATACCTCATCCGTGAAGGGCTTGATGTTGTATGGAAGGTGACACTGTTGGCTTACGCGAAGATCCCGTCTTTGGTGAAGCCACCCAATGGTGTATGGTTGTGGATATGTTGTGGTCGGTAAGCCCAACCGCTGCATGACCTCTACTGAAATGAGGTTCTTTTGGCTCCTTCTATCGACAATGAACTATAGCGGGGAGCCCTTTACCCACATCTGGGAGCGGAAGAGACACTCCTCCTCCTCTGAGTCTTCGAATTCCTCCTTCTGGATCTTCATGGTGGTAGTGGTGGCGTTGGTCTCGGCATCAATAATTTGCTTCCCTTTTTCATTCACCTTGTCGGGTTCTAACTCAGAGTCAGAACATGCATCTGATTCTAAAACCCTCAGCTCCGCCACCAGTGAGTGCTTGCTCTGACACTCACTTATGTTGTGAGTGGAGCTCTTGTGGAACTCACACCACTTTCTTGTGTCCTTTCTCGGCTTCACGATGTTGTTCTTTTCTTGCAGCTTTGGTGGGTTGTCTTGGGCCACCCTGCCTTGGCTTTGTCCTTTGTTCTGCAGTTTTAGGGCACCTTTCCCTTACTTTGGATTCGCAAATCCAAAGTCTCTCTTCTTCTGTTTAAACTTTTTCTCGACCTTGATGACATATCAGTATGTTGCGCTGAGCGAGGAGATGTTAACAAATTCTATTTCTTCCTGGATGTACTTGTGTAGGAAGCCATGGTATTTGAGTACCAACTTCTGCTCCAAATCCTTGATACCCAACTTTCTGTGAATGGTATGGAAAATATTGGTAAACTCCAACACATCTTGGTCCCTTTCCTACGCAGTGTGGTCCACTTTATGTATTGATCCTCATAGCTTCCGACAGGGTAGTACTGCTCCTTGATGGCAGTCTAGAATGAATTCCAAGTGGGTGCGGCTGAAAATAGTGAGCCCGTACTTTCATCCTTCTGCTCGCAGTAGGTTTCCCACCAATCCTTGACGCGGGGGGGCTGCTTTGAGAAGAGCGAAAATAATCTTTTCCCGACTCAAAAATTCAGGAACAGAAAAATACCCTTCTAGCAGATTTAACTATTTATCTATGACATCTGCATCTATTTGACCCTCGAACATGGGGATTTCAAAATTAACTTGTACCTTAAAGGGTGTGGCATTTCCAAAGTAGCTGTTGGAAGCCAATGCGTCACCTCTGGGTAGCTGCTGAAGGATCTGGGCAAAGTTGTCCATCATCACATTCCTTTGCTGGTCAAGGGTTTCTTCGAGCAAGATTTTGATAGGATCTCCTGCCCCCTGGTCTTTCTTTTCATCTGCCATGGGAGGCTGTCAAGATTTTTGAGGCTGGTCTTGCCAAGGTTCAACCAGTTCAAGCCCTAACTCCTTATATCCTGACCTGGTTGGGGACATAGAAAGAAAAACAAAGAAAAAACAAACCACTTTAATACCACTGATCCAGGTTTAAACAGGAACACAATAAACTATAGAGATAATAATTCATTTCATTAGTGTAAAATACTGAAATATGCTTACAATCAGAAATGCAAATAAACCAACTAGGGCGATGGTAGCTTATATCTAAGAAGATATGTGGCACCTACATGCGTCTGAATTGTGTTACAATGACGCTCAAAGGCCAATTTATTGTTGAGAAAAAATGGAAAACCCTAAACATCCAAAAACCTAACCCTAGAAGATGAAACACCAAATTGTGGGCCCCATTTGGGTAAATTGGTACATCAACTTCTCGAGGTCGTAACTTTGGCATACAATCTCCATTTGATGTGCACAATATCTCATTAGAAGGATCTATCTAAGAACAACAACTTTTGGAAGAGCAACATCGGTCCATGGACCCATGTCACTCCCATTTTTTCCAAAAATAGTCGTTTAGGGCCTCAAAATAGCTTCAGAAGTTTATGACCTAAAAAACTGCTAAAAATAGTATACTGTGCTACAATTAACGAAACTAAAAAGCTGAAAGAAACAATGGTGGGGGTCCAAGTGGACTTGGCGGGTGGCCACCAATATCCACCTAGATCACTCGAGGTTCTTTAGAGGTATGCAATCAATTCATTCATGAGAACATTATATATATGTTAAGTTAAATAAAGATAGTGAGAAAGGCATGCATCGATATATATATATATATATTATATATATATATATATATATATAATATATATATAATATATATATATATATATATATAATATATATATATATATATATATATATATATATATATATATATATATTAGATATATATATATATAAATCCACCACAATGATTATGCTATCAATATACAACAACTATAAGATGAAACACACCAAATACAAATATGTAAACAACACATCAAAGGATGTCGAGATGGTTGGTGGGCCCTACTAAAACACTCACACCCTTGTTTAAAGCTTTAATTCACAAAGTCAAGATAGACATTTATGCATACAAAGAACAATAAAATAAGTTTGGCATCGATGGCTTGTACTAATATTACTCAATATTTTATTACATTGGGGGGAGGAAGAGTTCAGCACCCTGAAAAGGGGGTTGATCTTAACTTTGAACTAGTAGAAAATGATATCGATATTACTCCAAATAATATTCCCAAACCCACTGAATCCATGGCCTGGTCTATCTAAATATTTACAATCCAATCAAATTATCGACGAGCCTATCAAATACAGATGGAACAAACTACAAATAGTAACAATTTTCCATAGATAAAAGTTAGGTCCAGTTCTGGTGCAAATGAAGTTCAAGCAAGAGTTAAATTTGATACATGGAAAGTTGTTTTAGTAAATGATTCCTCTTTTTTTGTCTTGTACCTAACAGTGGAAGGTATGTGTTCCTCTGACTATCAAACCAACTTCGAAATTATCTTCAATGAATGTTCATATGCCAGCTAACCACTGGCCCTCATAATAGATTCCAACGGGCAAGGTTGCCTACGTATCCATTTCTCCATTGCATGATCTCTATGCAGTGCAAGAATTACATGACCTTGGAAAACATGCATAAGTAGAGGCATTTTGATAAAAAATAATAAGTTACCTTACTAACATTAAATAAAATACAATTTGGGTCAAATCTTCAATATTGCATCAAAAGAAAGGGGAAAGTGCAAGATAAAATGCTCAAATTTCTTAAAACAAAGGAATAAGCAAGGTATCAAAGGGGTAAAAAGATGCATTAAATTCAATAATTTTGGGGCCTGACGATGTTCCAATGCCCTATACATGCTCCAACCTGCCCTAGAACCACCCTATTACCTTGAAGTGTTCTTAGGTTCCAACCTGAAGGAGACTCCACTCTCCTTCCTTACACCACCCTACCACCCTAATCAACAAGCAAACCACATTTCATAATTTTCAAACTAGGTACACCTATTCTCGGTAACAATACAAAAAAATTAAAAAATATCTACAAATATAAACACTACTTAACAATCAAATTTTCTTCTACTCAACATCTATGCTTCAATATATTATCAGTCATGTAATCATGCAATCTGTAACTTGTACCATACAACCTGAAACCACTATCTTATAGTCTGCAACTATAATCCCTATCACTATACTGTTACCACTTTGTTTCATTATCTTTGCTCCTTTTTCTACAACAAAGTATGATATACATTTTGTCACCAAGAACTCAAAAATATCCATCCATATATTGTGTTGTCAAGACATTAGGTACTCAATCCCTAGCTTGCAAATATGAAATAACACACTGCTTATCAACAATATAAATCTCTAGTGGTATAAATATCTATACTTTGCAAGAAATAAATACTCTAACTCCCTCTATCCATAAACACATTCTCAATATTGGTCCTTGCAGTAGCACATAGATAGCTTCACTTATTCAACTGTGTAGGCTCTCATATAAATGATAATAGTAGAAAATTTTTGACATATGTCTAACCAGTAATTATACCAATTCTTGGTACTTCATCAAGTCATGAAAAGAACATATGATAATGGGAATACTATTATAGCCAATTTAATATTCAAACAATCATCAAGTAGTCCTTAATGTACGTTACAAATTTTCCTTCTTCAAAACTTGTGAATAACTTCTATTGTAATTAAGCATTAATCTGAATGGTTTGTGCACCTCAAGTATTTAAAAGTAAAGAGGCCATTGTTGTACTTGATTATGATTCCCATTTTACTAATGTCAAGCCATTGATTGTTAAAGATATTCCTAAAATGTCTGTCATTGATCTATCGTTTAATGATCCACCTCTTCTGCCCTTGTTAATGCTAAGCCTTTAACTTCAACATACTAATGTTGCTCTATTGGTCCTTCACACAATTAATATAAGGTTTCAACAACTATGGTTGTGCTTCAAGCTGACCTGAACTAATCAAGACCCTAGGACCATTGTGACTTAAATAAGATCTGCTACTTATCACAAAGTCTAACCAAATCAAACTTCAAACTTCAATCTTCAATTCATACTTTGAGATGAGATTAGTCAACTCAAACCCAAATCAATACTTAGAGTGATTTGTTTCATGTTCTTTGATAAATTGTCCTTTGAGAAATGTTATTAGCCCTTAGTGCATGATATTACAGGTGAGTAGGGTTATGGCTTCAATTTGTGATACCATCAAGATGACTCTTAAGATAGGAAACACAATCTCAAAATATTTCTTTGTTTGGGGTTGAATCTACTAGATATGTTTCTCAAATGTCATACTATATCTTCCTTTCTAGGGTTGAAATAAGGAGGGATAAGCTAAAATTATCTACCTGATCAAGAGAATCGAATATATTTTTCACACTGATGCCCCAAATTAGGCTGGAGAACCCGTCACAAAAAGGGTCGAAATATTTCTTGATGAAACACAAAAATAGTGCACTTAAATCTAAATTCAAATATGGTTTGATCCATGCCTCAAAACCACTTCAAATAAAACCATATTAATTCAAAGGAATATTGGGTATAGATCTGGTCAGAAGGTTCCTATTTAAGCCACAAGCTATGTCTATGCCACCAAAATGATTAGAAGGCGAAAGGTATGTATAGAGCTAAGACACTAACCTTAGGAAGACCCAAATTTTCTTCAGGACATATAAAAAGGATGTCTCAACGAGAGATTAATTCAAGCCTAAGAATATCAACAAAATTTCCAAAATCCTCCAGTGAAATCTTCTTATATGTCGATGATCAGTTTGTTCCAGGCCTTGAATAGGCGTCAACCATGTGACCTCAACAAAGCATGAACATAATGGAAAGAAAGGGGCCAAATAGAGACGACAATATGTGCTTTAGATTGAGCTCAAATTAACCCATAAAGGAGGTCAAGTGACCTAAAAGACTAATGAATCCCAAGATAAAAAAAAATAAAGAACAATATGCAACCACCGGCTGTAATTTTAAGCCTCCCTTAAAATCATACGTTGCTCCATAGGGCCGAAATAATATCCAAAATGGCTCTCATGAGAACAATGCAAAATATATGATCTTGACCTTGGAGGAGTACAATGTCACAAATTTATAGAGGTCGAGGTGCCTTTGAGAGGGGCATGTTGACTTTAATTTTGGAGGAAGAAATTCAAATTTTAAGATTTAACATTGGAGACAAAAATCCCAAGTGATTTTATTAACCATTTTAATTTATTTTGAATACTTTTACCCTTAATATTTTTTTCTTTTGACCTCAAAATATTAAATTAATTTTTTCAATAAAAATTCCTTCTTGACCTTATTATTTAAGAAAATTGCTAACCAATGAAGAACTACCACATCATGTCATTGTGGGGACTTTGACCACTAGAAGAGGGCTTCAATATTTGATCGAGCATATCTCCCTAACCAAGATGAACCACGTGGCATGCCATATACCATTGGAATTGACAATATGAGGAGAAAAATATTATGATAGCCTCATTTGAAACTTTAATGATTTTCTTAGACAAAATATTCATCAAATGTGGGGTACACTACAAAGGATAGCTATCTTCTAGGAATTATTGTTCATTTGAGCTTCTAACTGATGCAATCTAGATAAATATTAAGAATTTTCAAGACTTGATGTTAGCATCAATGACAATACCATTCAACAATCTCCCCCTTTGTCATTAATGGAAACACATACTCCCCCACTGAATATTTCTCCCCCTGACTCCATGCATATGATCTTCCTTTCAGAATTTCTCTCCCCCTTTTACATCAATAGAAAAGGGTTACACCCTCTCAAAAAATTTCTTCGTATGTCTCCCTTGACTGATTTTCTCCCCCTGACTTGGAATTCCTTACACAGATTTCTATATTTGATTCTACGTGTTAATATGTATCAAAGGCAATGTGTCCTTTGCAACTTTATACATAACTTTGCTTGTCAAAGTTGCTGCTCCACAAATCTAACTAATTTTCCTGATCTTGACAACTTCTTCCATCTTCCATATGTCAACTCACCAAAAGATAAATCTGCAAATCTACAATTGTTGCTACGTAGAATCCCCCTCTTCAAAATTCATAGTACGGGGATTCATCAAGCTCGATCGTTTAGAATGAGACATGGACCTCTATTTCTTTAGGGCCATCATCCTGAATCTCATTTTCTTTTCTAATTGTAGATTCATCATGGTCTTGTGTCTTTTCAATTCCCAAAACCATGGTCTCTTGGATCCATTCATTTGTTTCTTCTTCTTATTCTTGTTTTATTCTCCAAGCATTCTTGTTTTTGAAATTGGTGTTTTCTATCATGGAAAACATCATCATGCTTCCATATTCATGAGCCATATTTCCATAGTTGTGGCATTTGAAGCATTTTACATGATACTTGAATGATGGTGAAACTGGGTATCTGCCTTATGTTCTTATGAACTTTCTTCCAAGGCATTGATAATGACTTTGATAATCAATCCATCTCATAAGCTCTGCAATCCCTAGTCGTGTGCCCAAAGTTAGTATATGAATAACAATAAGCAAGAAATATGTTAGAGTACCTAGATGGGGACAATCTTCTCGGTGGTGCAACTCTTTTATAAGATTCATCTTTAGTCCTCTTCACTGCATGTTGTTGATTTTGATTTCTCTGGTTCTCTTTTGAGGGCATGTGATATTCCTTTTCAATGGAACCCTTGATGACACTTTCACAACTTTTCTGCTTTGTTTCTTTTCCTGATGTAATGGAACTTGACCCCTTCTCAACATGAGAGGATTTGTAACCTAGTCTATATTTATTGTCACATGGTCTTTCTAATTATTTCTTGCAACACTTTGGATTTGTTCACAAAGTTCTATTTTACATTCCTTTTCTGCACTTCCTTTCGCAGAGAGACAATTTCTGCTTTAAGGCCCTTCTTTGACTTGATATTATCTTTTGACTCCTTCTTGAGTGATTATTTATTTTTCTTTTCCTATTCCAACTATACTTTGATATTGATGATAGTATTTTATGACTCTTCCATCTTTTTGTTTAGACTTTTGGCATGTTCCTTTAGTTCTCTTAGCTCAACTTCCAATGCTTTGACATTTCTTCTTTCCACCTTAAGGTGTTTTAGAGCACTGATACATTATGTTTCAAGATCAACCTTGCCTCATTCTTCTTGTGCTTCAGGATATTTCCTCCAATTATCCCTTTCCATGAATAATACTCTTCCTATGTCTTTTTCACTATCATTATCACTCTCTTCTTCAAATGAGGAGCTATCTTATTTTGAATAAAATATTTTCTTGAAGGATTTCTTTTTACCTTATTTCTTGTATTTATTTTGATTCTTCTTAACTTCCCTCTGATCCTCTTCTTCATCATCATTATTTGAATTATTTGCATAAAGACACTTTGAAGCAAAATGACCAATTTCGCCGCAATTAAAACACTTTAAGGGAAGCTTACCTTTTTACTTTCTAGTTCATCTCTTCAATGTCCTTACAAAATTAGAAATCTCTTCATCTGAGATCTCATCGTAGCTGTAATTAGTGCTTAATTTTTATTGCTTCTTATTTTTCCTAGTAGGTTTAGATGGTGTAAAGGATACTTCTCTTTTGGATTGATTCTCCTACTATATTCGCATTTTCTAGGGTGTAAGCATTCCATGTAGCTCATCCATAATGACATTCTCTAAATCTGATCCTTCTTCTAGCACAATGTCTTCAGCGTCGAATCTCATGGGGAGAGATATCAATAAATTTTGGACAATCACCTTGTTTTCCATTGGTTTTATCAGTCCTTGTATGGCCTTTACTACTTCATCAACCTGGAGAAAATAAGTCATGAAATATTTTCATCTTCATTCATTCTTAATTGCTCAAATTTACCTCTAAAAGTCTGATGTTTGGCTTCCTTGACCTTTTTGTCCTCTTCATATAGCTTTTGGATCTTATCCCAAACATCTTTCACTAAATTTTAGTGCGTTACTTTGACATATAATAACTGTGTTAGACCATTAAAAATATCATTCATAGCTTTAACAATACTACCATAGAGCTTCTTACATGCATCATTCGTTGGAGGAGTTAAGAGGGTTCTATAAATCTAGCCATTACAAAGTGCCAAACATCATATCACTGTGTTTGCACATATTCTTTCATCCTTCAACTCCAAAGCGCATAGTTTCAGCCATTAAATACTGGAACTCTGATATTTGTGCACTCCGTGATCTCCATTCTAGTGGTTAGATTGCTAGTGATGGAACTTGCTCTAATACCAATTGTTGGAAATACCGAGAGGGGGGTGAATCAATATTTCCTTTCAATTAGTTACTTTTTAAACTTCATAAAACATTAATTTTCTTAGAATCACATTAAACATAAATAGTTAACAACACCATTCAACAATGCACAAAAATGAAGATAGTAGAAAAGAAATGTTTACGTGGATACCCTTCCAGGAGAAAAATCATTGAATGCTTCTTAATATAGGTGTTCAAAATTTACATCAATTAGGAAGATCCAAATTCCAATATTCTCAACATTACCTTAAGGATTCTCCAACCCCCTGGTTTATAGGCTCTAACCTGAAGGAAACTCCAACACCTTCATTTACTAGCTCCAACTAGAAGGACGCTCAAATGATTTGGATTTACTAGCTCCTACTGGAGGGACACTCCAATGCCCTGTGTAGGCTCCAACCTACCCTAGCACCACCATGTCACCCTAAAGTTTTCTCAGGATCCAAATTGAAGGAGGTTCCACTCTCCTTTCTTGCACCACCCTGCCACCCTAATCAACAAGCACACCATGTTTCATAATTTTTAGATTGGATCTAACTCTTCTCAGCAACAATACGAAAACACAAAATTATCTGTAAGTATAAACTTTTCTTAACAACCAAATCTTCTTCTTCTCAAAATCTACTCATCGTCTCTACTTCAATATATTGTCAGTATTTCAATCATGTAATCTATAACTTATATCATACAACCTACAACCATTGTCTCATGGCCCACAACTACATTATTCGTCACTATATTGTTACTTCTTTGCTACACTATCTTTTCCCCTTTTGCTTCAACAAGGCTTGATATATATTATTTCACCAAGTACACAAAAACAACCAACCATATATTATGTTGTAAAGACATTAGGGAGCTCAAACCCTAGCTTGAAAATATGCAATAACACACTACTCATCAATAATATAAATATCTAGCGATATCAATACCCATACTTTGCATCAAATCAATAATCTAAATCCCTCTGTTCATAAGTGCATTCTCATTATTGGTCCTAGCAATAGCACATGTATAGCTTCACTCATTCAACTGTGTAGGCTCTCATACAAATGACATTAGTAGTAACTTCTTCACAGATACCTAACCAATAATTATACCAATGCTTGGTACTTCATCAAGTCATGAAAATAACATATGGTAATGGAAATACTATATATCCAATTCAATCTTCAATCACTCATCAAGTAGACCTTAATGTAAGCTACAAATTTTGCCTTATTCAACACTTTTGAATAACTTCTAATGTAACTAAGCATTAATCTAAACAAATTGTGTACCCCAAGTCTTAAAAATAAAAGAGGCCATTTTTGTACCTTATGATGATACCCCTTTTATTAATGTCGAGCCATTAACTTTCAAATATATACCAGAATTGTCTATCGTTGATCTATCCTTTAATGATCTACCTCCTCTGCCCTTTTCAATGCTAAGCTTTTAACTTCAACATACTATTGTTGTTATGTTGGTCCTTCACACAATTAATATAAGGTTTCTATAGTTGTAGGTGTGCTTCAGGCTTACCTAAATTGATCAAGACTCGAGGACCAGTGTGAATCAAAGAAGATTTTCTACTTATCATAGAGGCTAATGAAATCAACCTTTATAATTCAATCTTGAATTCAGACTTTGACATGAGATCGGTTAACTAAGACCCAAATCAATACTTATAGTGATTTGTTTTTGTTCTTTGATAACTTGTCCTTGGAGTAATGTTAATAGCCCTTAGTGGATGATATTCTAGGTGATTAGGGTTATGGATTTAATATATGGTACCATCAAGAGGACCCTTAATCTAGTCAACAAAAATCTCAAAATATTTCTATGTTTTTGCTTAAGTGTACTAGATATATTTCTCAGATGTCATATTGTATCTTCTTCTCTAGGGTCAAAAAAAGAAGGGATGAAATAAAAATTATCTACCTGATCAAGAGGACTAAATATATTTTTCACAATGATGTTGCAAATTAGGCTAGAGAACTATTAACGGAAAGAGCTAAAATATTTCTTGATGAAACACAAAATGATTGCAAAGAAATCCCAATTCAAGGCCTCAAGTCATGGTTTTTTTAGTGCCTCAGAACCACTTCAGATAAGCCCATATTAAGTCATAGGAATATGAGTTACAGATTTGGTCTGAAGGTTCCTATTTAAGTCATAGAACTACATCTATGCCTCTGAAATGATTAGAAGGCAAAAGGTGTGTATAGAGTTGAGATACTAATCTCATAAAGACCAAAAAATATTAGGACATGTAAAAAGGATGTCTTAGAGAGGGTCTAATTTAGGCTTGGAATGATCGACGAAATTTCTAGAATCCTCTATCGAAATATTCTTAGATTTCCTTGGTTAGTTTTCTCCAGACCTTGAATAGGTCTCAACAGTGTGACCTCAACAAAGCTTGAACATAATGGAAAGCAAGGAGCCAAATAAATCATATGAAAATATATGATTTCTATTGAACTCAAATTAACCTATAAAGGACACCGAGTGACCTCAGAGACCAATGAATCTCAAGTTCATAAAACAAAGAACAATGTGAAACCACCCACTATAATTTTTAGCCTCCCTTAAAATCAAACATTGTTCCACATGGCTGAAAGAATCTATAAAATGATTCTTAAGAGAACAATGTAGAGAATATGATCTTGGAGGAGTACAATGTTTCAAATTGATAGAGGTCGAGGTGCATTTGAGAGGGGTAGAATGACTTGAATTTTGGAGGGAGAAATTTAAATTTTAAAATTTAACATTAGAGCCAAAAACCCCAAACATTTTATAACCCATTTTATTTTATTTTGAATACTTTTACACTTAATAATTTTTTCTTTTGACCTAAAAATATTAAATTAATTTTTTCAATAAATAGTCATTCTTGACCTTATTATTTAAGAAAATTGCTAACCAATGAAGCGTTGCCAAATCATCTCATTGTGGGGACTTTGACCACTAAAAAAGGGATTTAATCTTTGATCAAACATATCTCCCTAGAAAATATGAACCATGAGGCATACCATATGCCATTAGAATCGACACGATGAGGAGAAACGTTTTATGATAGTCTCATTTGTAATTTCACTGATTTGCTTAGCCAAAATCTTCATCAAACATGGGGTACAATGTAGAGGCTAGCTATCATCTAAGACATATTATCCATTGGAGCTTCCAACTAATGCAATCTAGCAAATATTAAGAGCGTTCAAGAACCAATGTTGGCATCAATGAAAACACCATTCAACAAATATAACAAAACTAACTAAGAGATAACTATCCAACTAAATTTTCCCTAGAAAAGTTAGTAACTTGGTTTTCATTTGCTTCTGCCTTAGGATGAGATGGAGGGGAGGCATGTCTTGTGATAATTTCGACACCAATCTCTTCTTGGAGAATCTGAGGTCACATGCGATGCATCAGGGATTCCTCAAGCTCATAATCACATGCCTCAAATGCATGTTCCTCTAGCACAAGGAGTAGAATGTCTAAATGAAAATTTAACATTTTTGCTACCAGCTGCAATCTATCCATTTTGACTTCCATTATTCCTAATTTCTAGTTCAAGAGCTCAAAATGAGCCCATGACTTAGAATATATGATTTTTTCATACTTTGATATTATGGAAATGGAAAACTCCATAGCACCCACCATTTGCACTAAGTAGAGATTGATATCTTCCTCTCTTGCGCTAAGACTTCGATCTATTAAATTAACCCAACACCATACTTTCTTTCTTTCTGACGGATTATGTAGTTAACAACAAGATCTTAACTAACATGTTTGCTCCACCTCTCTTTATAATTCTTTGGGCCAATTCCTTGTGATTTGAGACTCTTATTTATGCCATTAATGTCATAGTGAACCACAAATACTGATCAAACAAGGAAATCCATTACCATTATGCAAATATTGACGTTTGGATCAGAATCCATGAAAGGCAAGGATCTCAGGCATGTATTTTACATCTCTCATAAAGTAACAATGCCTTTGCACATTCTATCGAATTTATTAACCTCTAATGCCACCCTCCATCTATCCACTGGATGATGATGCATGACGAGTGCAATCCAAGTGGCCACATGATCTTGTCCCTTAATGTAAGGAGGCAGCCACCACAAAATGAAGGGAATTATAACATCTAACTTAATTTCAAGATAAGCACCAACAGGGAGAAAATATGAGTCCCATCACATTTTTCTGATATTAAATTCAATTAATAACTAAATCAATTGGGGTTGATTATACCCCTCATGGATTCTTTTTAATAATATGACCCCCATCATGTACCTTCAAAAGTCCTTGTTCCAATGTGATTCCTTAATTGACTAGGGAGTCTGCCGCCATGTTAAGATGTCTCTTGACATGGAAGAATTCAACCATTTCAAATTTTATCAAATGAAGACTTGTTCGGTGAAGAATAGGGATTGAGATTCACTCAAAATTTCCTTTGACTTTACTCACATGTTGAATAACAGTCATGGAGTCACAAAAAAATCATCATATGACAAATCTCCTTAGAAAGTGTCAACTCCAAACCTTGCCACAATGCTAAATATTTAGTATGGCTATTAGATGAAACCCCTAATCCCCAAACAAATGAGATCTCCATTTCTTCGTCGGGGCGAAGGATAACCCCTCTCATTACTACCTCCCATATTATTATTATTATTATTATTATTTTTTTTCCAAAGAAAAAAATCAGTAACTTTTTATTAAAGAAATAATGAAAAGTTACACTAGCATATGCAAAGAAGCATACAGAAAACTGCCACATGGGCTCTAGTGCAGACGCACCCATAAGCAACGTTAGAAAACTAACGCGAGCAAAGAAAAAGAGTATAGAAGAGAAAGAGAAAGAAAAGAGGGAAAAAAGGCCCCAGCAAGAGCAAAAAACTCATGCTTCAAGATTTTCGCCTTTTTTTCTTTTCGACCTTACGCCACTCACCCAGAGTGGGCTCGGTCGTAGCAATGACTAACTGAGTTGTTTCTTTCAGCTGCCCTGATTCTTTGTCTGAGTCTGATGTGTCTGGGTGGTGTTGTCGTTTGTTACCTCCCATACTTTGATCCACGCTTGTCGTCTTTGCTTTGTCTTGCTGAGTCTCTACTTGATTTGTATGTGGCTGTGGATCCTTGTTAACTGTTGTGTTTTCCTTCTGTTTTTCTTTTTCAACTTCCTCTATGGTGGTATCATCCTCTTCTGCCTCTGTCTCTTCCTCTTCGGTTACTGAAGGGGCCTTCTTTCGTGCTGTTCGCCTCTTTAAGACTTCATCTAGATTCTGCCATCCTCTGGGCTTCCTTTGTTGTGGCTTGCTCTTGCTGGGACATGCTTTGAGCAGATGACCTGTTTGTTGACATCCCCTGCACCTGAATACTGTGTTCTCATAGTCCAAAGGTTGTTTCCACTGAATATTGTTAAAGGTCAGGAAGATGCTTTCAGGTAGTCCTTAGCTGAGATCTACCTCGACGCATATCCTAGCAAAAGTAAAAATTCCTTTTAAGTGTCTATCTGTATCAATCTTTAGCATTCTATCAAGGGTATTCCCTATAGCTGATAAGGTCTTGAAGTGCCAAAAGTGTAATGGTAGATTATGCAGCCTTACCCATACTGGCATCCTTGAAACCACCATAGTGTTGGCGTCAAATTCTGGAAACCATGGTGTGACAAATAAACCCACACTGCCCCAGAACCATGGTCCTTCATTAAGAATTTTTTCCTTTTCTTCGTGTTCAAGAAATGTTACTATGAAGAAGCCCTTTGAGCAGAGGTGGATCTATTATTATTATTATTATTAAAAGAATATATAATATAATATATATTATATATATATATATATATATATATATATATATATATATATATATATATATATCAATGACTACTTATTTTAGACTATTCCATGGAAGTTGAATCTCCAATCATCCAATTAATAATTATTGATAATTAAATTAAAAAATTTGGAAACTGTATTCTTAAATAATCATACATATCCACATATAATTAAGGAAAAATATATGTTCAAGAGAAATTAAAAAATATAAAATGTAAAAAAATCGATGGTGTGAAAAACGTTTGAAGTATGTGTTTCTCAATTACACTAAATATTACTTACATTCTAAAGACATAAATATATTTTTCCAATATATATGGTGATAACAATAATATATGTTTCAAGCCCCAAGAGTTAGCTCAATCGGTCAAGTCAGTGCCTCGCCAATCGGGAGGTCACAGGGTCAATTCCCAAAAGCTCTTGGGGGCAGGTCAGTATATAGGCCGAGGGGTGTGACCCCCTTCAGGTTGTGTGTCCACCCTAGTGTTGTCCAACCCTGGACATAGCGGACCCACTGACCATGGGTTTCCATGAACCAAAAAGTAAAAAAAAAAAAAAAAAAAAAAAAAACAACAACAATAATATATGTTTCTCAATTAAATATTGCTTACATTGTAAGTATAGAAATATATATTTTTCAAATAATTATGGTGATAATAATAATAGAAATTTAACTTAAATTTATTTAGTATGATTGGATTTCAAGGATTTTATTTATAGGGCTTGCCAAGGATCCAAACTAGTAGTAGTCAGGAGGAGAGACCAAAAAATGCATCCATGTTAAGGGTTGGTGTGACCTAGATTTCTTGTGATCCTTGAGTGATTTTAATGGCTTAAATGCCCTAGCACAATGCAAAGTTTTTATTTAGCCCATGGACATTGGATAGTGGACATAATTCAAAGTTTCTCTTTTTGTTAGCTAGAACTTGAGTGACTTTAAAGGCTTATATGCACTACCCCATGGACACTAGATAACAGACATAATTCAAAAAAAAAATTGTTAGCTCGACCTTGAGTGACTTTAAAGGCTTAGAAGCCCCACCCCATGGACTCTCGATACTGGAAATAATTCAAAGTTTCTTTTTTGTTAGCTAAATCCTATACTCATTAGATTCTGGACTAGCGACCTCCACACAAGGAGTGTATTAACAATAGACTCTATTTCAAACTATTCTATGCCCGGTGGGTAGACATAATTTCTAGATTTTGAACACAATCCATCATCTAATTTCCCAAGAGATGCATGCAACTTACAATGGCATGTCAAATATCAACACATCTCAACTCTGGGTCTTATAAAATCAAAACACACCTTATTTATCTAAAACTTTAGATGTTTCTAAATTTGGTCATCTAGGAATTCTTGATAAATATGAACCTTTCCATAGATATGAATCACTATTAGTAACAATCATGTGATGATTCTATATATATATAATAGAAAACCTACATTGACCGTTCATAAGATAATTGTAAATAACCAACAAAAGAATATGTTTAAAGTAGTCTCGAGATTTTGAATGGTAGATTTCTAAATTGTCTTTTTTCAATTATATAAAGTTGTTGAGAAGAGGGGCTTATTTTACATATGTCCCTCTTAAAATAAAAATAAAATATTATCTAGATAGAAAAACAATGTAGACTATAATAAAAAAGAAAGACAAATATGCCATGCATATTGAATTACTTGTCTATATAACCTAATATAATTTCATGTAAAATAATTAGAAGTACAAAAAGAAATGTGATTAAGATTTTTAACATTGATATCAACTTCATATATATCTATATATAGAAAAGAATGGTATAAAATATCAATGTAAGTTATGAATAAAATATTTTAATATGAATTAATATTGACTTAGAATAATAATAAAAAAATTGTTTAATTTGTGCTCCTAAAATGACTCAATACACATGTCGTGCAATCTTTATAACATTCAAAAATACAATTTAAACAATAAAAAATTAAGTATTACTTCTTGCACTTTAAAATAAGTTTGGACATGAAATTTGATCCCTGCTCTTATGAGTTACTTTTCATGGTGTCTATTATTTTAGCTCAAGTGAAACCTGTGTGAGCCAGGTGTCTATTCTAAAATATTAGCTCAAGTGAGGCATGTGTGTGAGGCAGGGATTTGGTCCTTAAGATTTGGGTTGGAAGGCTGTTAAAGTCTTCCAGTGAAAAATGTAATCATAGGTATTATAGTATAGCCTAATTTTATTTTTTTGCTAAACATTTATATATAAAAAATATTTAACACATGGTTAAATGATTTTTCTTTGAAAAATGTCAATTTTTTTTTAAATGTTAAAATCATAACATCACAAATCAATTCGTAAAATGATATATGGTAATGAAATTTTAAAAAATGTTAAACAATAATTTTAAATGGGTATCAATATTATGTTATTTTTTTTTAATTTAATTTATGTTTTTAAAGGGGTTGTATTCAACTTACATGAAATTTTTTGAAAAATATCAGAATCATGACCTCACAAATCAATTGGTGAAATGACATATGGTAATGAAATTTTAAAAAATGTTTGACGATAATTTTAGATCGGTAACAATATTATGTTATTTTTTTTAATTTAATCTATGTTTTTATGAGTTGTATTTTCAGTTTCAATATAGGAAAAATAATATTAAAAATATATATATAATTTTTGTGATTAAATAATATTAATATATATATAGACCATTATTTAAATTAACAATAAAAATTTAATATTATTTTTTATAATAAAAATAATATATATTTAAATAAAATATTATTAATATAGAATAATATTAAATATTATATGGATAATTTATTTTAATTAAAATAAAAATTGATATTATTTTTATTGAAAATACTAATATTAAAATATTCTTATTTAATAAATGTAGTAGTCACCAACCTTGCCAAAGTGCCAATACCAGTGAGTGAGCCATATATCATCTTGTGTTACCAGTGAGTGAGTCATATATCATCTTGTGTACAACCTTGTTGGTCCAATTCCAGTGTAAAATAGTATAAAAAGTACTTGTGCCAAAGTGCCAATACCAGTGAATGAGTCATATATCATCTTTTTTGGGTTCTGGTTTTTACATTTGATACCCAGACACACAAATGCGGCGGTGGGAATTACGAATAGAGAGTCATCATGAAACCATTCTTTTAAAATTCCATACCACACTGAAACTGGAATGGGTTTGTTGGTTTTCTCAAACTGTTATTATTATATTATTCTTCTTTCCATTAAAATGAAAACCCTAAGTACCAACTTGCTAATAACGCTGGCAAATCCCCAACCCAGATCCCTGCGGTCCTAATTCATACTCCCCACCATGTGAGCCTGCCGCCGTAAAGTCCCAAACAACGTCAACCTGTGTGCTGGGTTTACCAGAGACAGAAAATACGTAACCCTAATATTGTTCACATGCACGCATCATGCCACCGAAATATATTTTGGCTTTTTGTACGTCTCCCTCAACTTTTATTTGTTCACAGTTTTTCCCACTTGGCTTTGTATTCTCTTTTGGCGTTCGTCTTTCATGAACATCCGTGACATTCGATTGAAGCGAATCAGTGGCTTCTGCGTGATGTTAATGTCAAAGTTTTTTTCGCCACAACTCACATGGTTCCTTGAATTTTTTTTTTTATCTTTAAGAGTTCCAAAGGTCTCCATGCCTTTCAAATCTCAGAGGCCGTATGATTGCCTGCTGTGAGTAGGCAAGCATCCCCACCATTGAAGCTTTTCATGATGAAAAAGTGCAGAGCCCACAGAGAGACCCTTGGGAACTACAATGGCAGAATCCCACATTGTGGGCAATATAGATTTCAGTACAAATTGTCAACAAAGAATGGCGATATCTTGTAAAAAAAAACAGACACAAAGAATAGCAATATCATTAGCTAATGTCTCATCACTTGTCATTCAAGGAATAACCAGAAACCAAAGGTTTGGGATGAATATATATTCAGATTATTCACTGAGCTCAAAATCAAATATGGGCCATCCTCCATCCTTGGCCATCCTGGGAGTACATTTGATTACTCATCTCTTTCATTTCATTTCCTTGACATAATTACAAGGTATTTGTTTTGAGTGGAATGAATTAGTTTTGACTGTTAGTTTGGTTATAATGTTTAAAAGGCTATCGTGATAAAGGCCTTTGACTGTTAGTTTGGTTATAATCTTTAAAAGGCTATCATGAAAATGTCTATTAGCTCTCTTTTGGTTCATGTCCTTTTGCTGTAATGTAATTATTAAAGTTTCATTTGAATGAAAAGATTTTGAGCAACCAGCATAAGGTTAACTTTAAATAAGACTTTTCTCAGGAAAAGGTTTCTATCAACCAGCACAAGTATAACTTTAAATATGACTTTTATCTACCAGTAAACATGTGTCTTATCATACTTAAAATAAGGTTAACTTTAAATATGACTTTTATATAGAGAAAGCTTTTATCAACCAGCATAAGTTTAACTTTAAATATGACTTCTATCTAACACTAGACATATGTCTTATCAAACTTAAAATTGTACAGACAAAACTTATTCCAGAGCAAATGATAGCTTCAGCAATAGCGTTAAAGTAGCACATTCCTTTTACTTGAAGCTTATCCAATCTAATCATATTTTTGATCGATGGAGGGTCAGTATGATTTGTATGATTTGTATGATCAACTTGACTTTTCTAACAGCAACATAGAATTATCACCCAGAATACGCAACTGCTAAATTTACATTTTTGAAAGGAAAAACCTAATTGGTAAGTATATAATTGTTGAGACTATTGCACGCATAATATTTTTGTTGTGATTAATTTTTTTCTTCCAATTTAATTGCGTATAGAATTTGAAATTACGCTGGTTATTTTTTCATATTTATAAAAGAGTTAAAAAAATTACTATATCAAAGTTGAAATTGAGATTTACTTTATTGAGATGGTTAATAATTTGGTAGAATAAGGTTTTCAAATTTTTAATTTAATTATTAATGATTAGTAGATAAATAGTAGAGATTAATCTCCACAGAATAATCTGATTGGAATAGTTTGCTTGGAATTGAAATATTATTTCTAATAGTTTTCTGGTTGGGGCAGCATTGGTTAAGGGTCCTTTAGGATAACAATGAAATTGTCATGAGTCCCTTAGATGCTAGTTATCCTTCTACTTAGTCTACCATACATGCTTTTCTATATATTTGCTTAACAAATATGCCTACTCCAAATATCCCTTTGACAGGGTTTTGAATTTTCCTTCAAATATGCTCAATTTATGTTTGAAACATATAATTTCTTGGCACTTCAGAATAATTGCTTGAGCCACCATTGTTTTCAAAATACAATACATGTATGTTAATAGAAAAACTATATTCCATAATCCTCTAATTTCCTTGATTTTGCGCCCACCCTTCCCATAGGGCTAATACATCATTCATTGCAATCTCCTGGCATTGCAATTTTATTTGTTCATACAAGTCAGCTATAGCAGCTTGGGCTAATGTAGGACATCCATGAAGAAATTGACTCTTAGGTTGGAGCATATCTTAGTCTATCATGGATCCCAAAACATATTGTTTCATTTGTCTTTAAGTATAGTTTGGTTGCATTTTCCTCTCAAATCTATTACTAAGTAGTGATGTCATTGGTTGCAAAACTAGAATCCTATCACACCATTACCTCTAAATTGCTCTTCCTTCTACAAGAGAGTCTTTATACCTTTAAGCTACGCCCATAAAAAAACTTAAAAATAATATTTTAAATTATATTTAATTCTATATTTTAAATTATTTCCAAACTAATTTTTTCCTTGTTATTTTAGAAAATGATAATTAAAAATCCATATATATTTACATATAATATGCAGCTTGTAATTTCCAAACAGATATAAAAAATCCAGTTTCCATATTATTAACCTTTTCTAAATATTGAATTTCTAATTTTGAAATGCTGAATGATTTTCCTTAATGCATATATTACTGGATTGCGTGAGGACAGGAATTTGTTCCAGTCTTCTCCACCAAGCAACATATCAAATATTCTTTTCCTTAGTTTTGACCTTCTTGAATAATAATAATAAATGGTATTGGAATGTGTCCAGGCTTTGATTCTCAAGGAAAAAAGTACATGTCTACCTAGAAAGACCATGGGGTGTCCACTTGTGCCAAATGGCAAGATATAAGTAAAAGGTAAACTCAAAAGATTCTTTGTAGTAGTGTCATGATTGGAAAGCAAACTTTGTTTCAACTCACGGTACAAGTTGTTAGAACCTAGAAAGGATAGAAATAGGGAACTTCACTAACATGGTAGTTATTTATCTTGATCTCCACAAACAAATACTTAGTTACAAGTTTTTTTTAATTATATTGTAATTGGGCTTAGCAAAGTGTCAACTAGTGTTGGTGGGGAATGATGCATGTGTATTCACTAAGCCATGAATTCTTCGTACTTTGATTTGATCAATTAAAGTTATTTGGCTTATGTAAACGATGTTGGTCTCATAATTTTGAGAAGATTAGTTGTTTTTCCCAATAATTGCTTGGGGTTTGGGATGAAAGTCATTGTCCCTGGTCCCACTTAAGCTATCAGAGGAGATACCATCGATATATGAAATTTGTATGTTTTAATTGTTTTTTTATTTAATAAAGACTTTGATAAATATAATGTGACATAACTTTCAAATATGTTAGGGTAAAAACATATAGGTTAGGATATTTGTTATAATAATATTGCTTCTAAATTAATGTAAGTTTAGATTTATGATAATTTTGATTTTAGCGTAGTATAATTATTTGTTAGTATTATAATTTTATTTTATTATAATAATTTTTATATATATTTATGTATGTGTTGGGAAAATCATAAATCAATTATAATTTATATAAATATAATGAATTATGGGAGTTGAAAGAATAGGGTAGGGGCAACTATTCATTTTTTTAGGTTTGCGGTTTTATTTTTGTCATGCATCAGGTGTTTGTGGTGCTATTGGCTGGATCACGGTGGGAAGAGTTGAGGCGGTGGAGGCTCGGGTGACTATTTTGCTACTCGTCACTCATTTTCATGCCTATTCATGCCAAATTTTGTTTTCATTTTAGGTTTTGAGCTTTCACGTGGTGGGTCATGTTTTTTTTGGCACTCCTCTTCACATTTGTTATGGCTGCTCGCAAGTGTGGGTCTTTGGATCAGGTTATACACTTGTGTATTGGATGTGTCGTTCACAACCTCATCTCACCACATCCCTTTCATTTTTCCCATGGACAACTTTATTGTCTGCTACTTGGACATCCTTGTGGCTTCTCGTTGGGCATAGTGTCCCAATTTTTATTTTTATTTTTTATCTTTCTCAGGCCTATTTAGGTCTTTTGTTAGAGCTAGCAGGGTAACATGTTGCCTGGAAAAGAAAACAACTTTTTTCTCTTGTTTGTTGGGTTTTTGTACCCCGAGGTATGTCATTTTTGTGGTAGGGGTAGCATTACCCAGTCTTCATTTTTCTTATTGGTTGTTTGTCAATAGTTGGATTATTGCACTATTTCAACTCCCTTTTGGGTCATTATGGGTCGACGTGCCCTGGGGTTTCATTTCGATGGACCTGTGTGCCCAATTTTTCTTCATTTTTCTCTATTCTTTGTGGTTGGGTTTTGTTGCCACTAGGGTTTACTTCCCATATCCCCTTTGACAACTTTTGGCTTCTTGTTTCAAACATGTATTTTGCTAGATTTGTATACACACTTGGTGTGTCTACAAAATGCAATTTTTATTCCTAGTTAACATAATAAAAATTATGTTTTTTTGGTTTGGAAAAAAATATAATGAATTATAGGTTTCATAATTTATTTATGAGCTACCAAACAAGGTTAACTCAGTATTTAATGCTTCGTATTAGTTTTGTGGAACATCTCTATAATCCTCACATTTGAAAAAGCCTTGAAACCTACACAACTTAACTAAATAAAATAAGGTAGTCCTCATGGCACATAAATGCCTAGGGATAAAACTAGGTAGTGGGGAAATGGTGTTTTGGCTTTGTAGAACCTCCCATCATTGCTTGTTCACTTCAATTGGCACCTCATGGAGTTAACTGACCACCCTACCATAGTAGAGCACTCCCTTTAGAATCCAATTGGTAGTTATGATGGATTAGAAGCAAAATTGGTCCTCTTATGCTACATAAACAATCACTTAGCATAATAGGTGTAAAGGAAAAACTTCAATTGAACAAAGTATGTTGTTAGGATTCAATTACAAAGTAATTACAATGCCTTTTTCATTGCTTCCTCCATTTTAGTAGTTGATTTGATAATTACAAGTTGTTTTCCCTCCAAAGTGGTCATCCATTGAGCTTTTTCATGCTTGAAATAGTTTATAAAGAAATTATGTAATTAAGGAGGTCAAAGAACGCTCCCATGAAAAGAATTATTGCCTACATGTCAGAATTTTCTATTCCCATTTGAATTTTCAAATTTAATGGTCTTTTCATTGATTTATTATTTAATATATTATTGTTTCCCCCAATTAATGTGTTAAATGGTTTATTTACATGCAATTTCATGTTCAAATGCTAATTTGATGCTTATTGGGTTAAATTAATAGATATATTTTTCTCCACCTAATAGTGTGGTATTATCTTACACCACAAGGAAAACACCTTGTAATAGAGGTTTTTACAAATATTTTTAGTGTTACAATATTGAGATATATTTCAACAAAAAACTCTGCTACAACCTTTGTCAATGGATGTTTTATAAAACTAAAATAACTAGGTGGGTGAAGGTATGGATATTTTGTTTCTCGGTATTCATTCTAACAACATGCACAAGTGCGTTTGTAGTTAACACAACCCCATGTTTAAAGAAAACTAAAAGCACCAATGCATGTATAATTATCGTGCAATAGCACCATCATTTTGTCTTAATGATGCATCAATGCTAGTATAATTGCTATGCATTGGGTTGTATTTTTTGTTTTATGGCACACTAGTGCTCATGTAATTTTTACACACCAACCATCTTTTTTGTTTTTAAAATTCCTGGTGCATATATATCTAAATACAACACCAAGTTGTAATGAGCTTTGTAGTGTACAAAATACAATATCGATGCCTATATTACCATGTGCACTAGACAAATGTGGAATTATCAATGTTTTGAAGTGAGATGTGATGTTATTCTTTTTTTCTAAGAACTAATGCATATATGTATATAAAGCATCAATGCATATGCATCATAAAAATGAAATAATTTCATTTTTTATGGCATGTGCCATTTAGTGAGTTCAAAAGCATACAATGTAATGACATGTATATATTTTAATTAATTGTTTTTCACAAATTTTCAAATAATTATATCAAATAAAATATCTCTATACAAATTTTGACTTTTATATTTAGTTTGTTTTGTTACAATATAATGATTTCATTAATGTGTTATCCAATGGATTACATTTCTATTATATGTAACAATATGAATGATCCATATATTAAGTAATAAGAAATGTAACATTTCACAGCATTAGACTGTGCAATAAAATAAGAAACTCAGTTTATTGTATATGAATAGAAGGTCCATATCATACAAAATAAGACAATGTAAAGGACCACAATAAGAAAAATGCATCCAATATGTAATTTTTATTGATAACATGTCCACATCATGCAATTGGGACAATATGTCAAGTGTGTTATATAAAATCCTTGATTTTCATAGGAAAATATTCCAAAATATATAGCTTGAAGTAACATTCAATTATATTGATCATCATTCATCATTTGAACTGCTAACATTGCTCGAGTTATGTGCACACCTCATTTATTTATCACTTGTAAACGATTTTTTTTTTTTTCAATTGAAGGGCTTATATTAATTTCTCAAAATTTTACTACATCCATGCTATAATTCCTATGCTCTCCCAGCCTCACTCCAATCGGATTTGCTGGCCAAGGGAGCAGTGCAAAATATGAACATATAAAGTCGTTTCTTACAAGAACCCCAAGACATGCTAGCCTCATCACTCAAACATAGTCAGAACAATAAAACAACCAACAACAACCATTTTACATTAGAGGATTTAATGCCTAAGTGTTTCGAGGGACTACATGGAGGTTGTGCCCCTCATGAACATGAAAATTTATATGATCCAACCTCACTTCGATTTCATCTAGCCTCTTGCAAGATCTATGTTGACTACGGCGAGCTCAAGTGAGGCATTCCAAAAGTTTCCCCTGAGAGAATTACACATCAATAATGTAAGTTATGGTCGTGTTTCGATCATTACACCTTTGCTCATGGAGGATGTCCAAACTGGTATGGATGTCACACAACTGATAAAAAATTGAGGCCAATGTGGGAGGCTGCACCACCCACCATGGCGATGGAGCATGGACTGAGGCCACTTGCCCCTCTTGTTCCGTGCCCTCCTCATTCGGCTCCTCCTCTCACTCGGCCTAGTCCCTAGGCTTCCTAAGGAGGACATCTCCATGTTCTTCCCACCATTGTTGTCTTAACATAATGATTATCTATGCAAAATTATTTTCAATGAGGCTACTCTATCCACTAGGCTTATCCAGGAGAGGGGATGCACCCACCCAGTAGACAGAAAGAGAACAAACAATGCTACCCACCAATTTTGGGTCTCATCACCCTAATTCACCAAAAGGAAACCTTTCACTGGGTGAACCAAACCTAAGAACCACCCAATTTTCCAAACTATACTCTTCCGCTTACCGCCCTACTGCTTCAGAGTGACAACTCCTGAGAAGTACAAAATCTCTTGTATGTGGCACTTAATGGCAGCACGCTTTGAAACACAGTCATATTCACATTCTTCCAGCTCCCATACTATTCTCACCTTCACATGAACCAGGCCCACAAAAACCACATTCTTCTCCCCATCAACTCCTCTCAACATAGTTATCCCCAGACCAATGGGCATGCACAGGTGAAGGCCCTGTGCACACTTAGTTGTCGCAGTTTTGTTTAACCACGCTCTGATGCCCAACAACTAAATAAAATGAAAGACAATTGATTTGAAATTTTTATAAAACATTCCAGCAATCTCGATGCTTCGAATCATCCAATGCCACTTGGGGTGGTCGCCTCCTTTACATTCTCCATGCATCATGTTACCTTGTTGGAGTCACCTAAGGCTAGGCATTGTATTTCTTTCCCATTCAATTCCAACGTGCCTATCGCATTACTCACCCTTGTTGAGGAGCTTGTAGATGATATTTTACTTGTGTTAGACAACCTGATATATTCTTGATCGAATTTCTTTTTATATTCTGCCTTTTCATGTTCTATCTACAAATATCGAAATAAAGTGCAATAAATATATATACATTTATATAGTAGAATATACATGATTGCATAAATAAAAAAAATTATACTATAGTAGTGAGTGCTTTATAAACATTACACATTCTTTCAAAGCCATGGTCCATACTCTATCTCAAAATATATTATACTAGATCTACTCCATGTCTAATATGTCATGACAAAGCATAAATATAATTAATATAAAAGTTTATGATTGCTCCATTATTCATAAAATTGTCGAAATTAAACAACATGGCTATTTACAGATTATTCAATCAACCTTTGATACTTCAACGTATAAGTTCTCAACCCATCTTTAACCCAATGTTGATCAATTATTTATTTGGTTCTTCTTTGTATGTTAGAATATATTAGAACACATCTATGGGAAAGTGGATTATTTTTACTATTTTAAGTCTCATGGGTCTTAGTGATTATTGCTCCGAAAATGATTCCTATAGTTTATGTATATCATATTTCTTGCAGTCATTGGATTGATTTTTGCATTATAAGTGGAAAATATATCTATTCATTCTTCCTACTATTTTTCTCATAATTTGTAAAAACATTTCACCTCTTGTTAACTTCTAGCACCACTCCAAATGAACTAAGGACCAAGTCATCATCATTTACATCCTTTATCAATTTTATCTTCTAAGGACTGCATTCCATTATATTTCTATCATTGCCTTAATGTGAAATTAAGTGTTTAGAACATGTTAGTGATTAACATTGAGAAATTCATTTTTAGTAAAATTTCAAAGATTTTTTTTTTTTTTTAATTACTTTGATCTACCTAATTTCTCTATTTTCAACATTTCCATAACACTTTTACACTCATTTACACTTAGATTTTTGAACAGCTTATCGGCCTCTTCAAGTTTTTTTTCAATTATGACATTGCCTTTCAACAATACACATCATTAATTTAAATTTATAGATTAAAGTAATATATTAATTTTTTTAAAAACTAAAGAATTTTTTTTTTTTCTCTTGTGGAATGAGCTACCATCATGCTTGCTATAGAATTTGTTTTTGACTTCTATTTCTATCTTCTAATTAAAAAAAAAATCAAGAATTATCAGTTATAGAAATTATCGTTTTTTTTTACAAAATAAGAAATGGTACACATAATAAAAATTGTGTATATGCACTTGTATATGATTATGGTGATGTTAAAAATGTGAAAATATTATTTACAAATTATTATTTATGCAATGATTTATATAGTAAGAGATGCATTGGTGCTTTGTTACCATTAACTAACAATTGTCCAATTTGTAAACAAATTTAAAAAGAATTTTTAGTATTAAAAATAGTGATACTTACTTTTTTTACTAAGTGGTACTATTGACATAAGCATGTGCAATAGGGTATAACTCACATACAATATGCACTTGTTACCATAACTTATTTTTAACTAATAATGACAAGATTTGGGATCTAATGCAATGCATCGTCTAATTACAAGGGATATCAAACACCCCATATTTTTTTCCCTGTAATTTTTTCTTCTATTAAACTAATACTAGATTACATAATATCATTTTTTTATGATATGCATATGTGGAAACCCTACTAATGAAAAAAGTTAATGTATTTTATCCCAAATTTCCATATACTAATCATGTACAGACAAAAATATCTATTGACCAGGACTTCATTATGCAATATGCAATGCCACAATACTAGTAAATTCCAAGTGAAGTAGAAAAACCATGAAAATTATCTTCATTAAGAATGATGTTAGGCATTGGAAAACACCACCATTAAGAGAGCCACTTTTCTAGAATTGACAAGTGCATCTCCCCATCTCTCGTACTTACTCTTTTTTGCTTTTCCTCTCTCTCTTTCTATCTTCCTTTTCATGCTTGGTAGTATCTTTGAAGCTTTGTGTTTGAATTCCAAGAATTGTTGGGGATGAGCTTGCTCCCTTCGAAGTCACATTTATTTTATCTTTTAGCCACATATATGTTTGTCTAAACAATTTTTTTTGCTGATGTAATATATTTCCTAGGTTCTTACTTGCCCATTCTTCAATGGCGTATGAGATTGTGACTCTATCCATATCCATGTCCTTTGATGCATCGACATTCCATGTTCCTATATATCTGGCATATCAATTTCCTCTATTGGTCTATTTTTTGTGGATTCCTCTTGGAGTTTTCTTTTACGAGCTTCCATCTTTGGTTTCCCATAACCATTCTTTTTTTCTACTTCTTGAATATGTACCTCATTTCCTTCTCTTCTCTATTCAATGCCTCGAAATGGTTTTTGGATTTAATGGGATCCTTCATTTTTCCACAATTTGTGCTCAAGGATTTTTCTGATGAGGTTGGAATTTCTAAAAACCATCATGATCCAATTTCTGTTGATTTTATTTTGTTACCTCTATGATATTTAGGGGAGAATCCCTGGAGAGAAGGACATATTCATGGAATCTGTGAAATTTGAATGGTACATGCTCAAAATCCATATGTTGTTTCCAAACTTCACCATTGTAGGAGATTTCAATTGATTTCAGTAGTGGTTGGTAGATATTCATAAACAAACATCCTCACACATGAGGTTTAGTATCCTTTCTTAGTTACTTTGGCTATTTTCAAAAAATCGTCAATCAGGTTTCTACTACCTTCTAAAATTCCCCCCTCCCAAAATTCTTTTGGCAGAAAAATAGACAAACCCAAATTGGGGACACTAGGAATTTTTCCTTTTCTGGGTTGTACCTTTGTTGCTAGAATTTAATGAATAACCCCACATTATTGAAAAAATACAAGTCATTCTCAAATACCATGTTTCTTTCTTTCAAATTTCTAAAAGTCACTATAAAGAATCCCTTTGCTCCCAGCTCGAGATCAGTGTGTCTCTTTTTCTTCCTTTTTTTATTGGATCCATCTAACCAATGTTCTCTTCATCGGCCAAACACTAATGAATTTGCATATTAAGGCATGATCCTTCATATGCTTGATATATCTCTCAATTTTATTTTATCTTACTTCGCAATCCAAATCCTTGATTTCCTTAAGGAGCCATCTCCCTTGGATATAACAATTCTAATTCACCCCCAGTTGAGGATCATCTTTGTTTTTGTTCACATGACTTGGGCCCGAAGTTGATCGATGGGATGCTTGCATATAAATACTTAATCTATAACCTCCATCACCCTATGACCACATTCTTGAAGGAGGCGTTTTCTCGAAGAAAAAAATTAGGGGCTAAATTTCGTAGATGGTCTATTTTTTCATGTTATTTCCTAAAAGAAAGGGTACGCTAATTTCTAATTTTCCTAAAAAATATTCTCCCAAAATTTATATAAAATTATTTTACCTTACAAATCACCAAAAATACCATATAAAATCATTAGAAAATTGAATATTTTTACGAAAATAACACCAAACATTTTATAATTTGCATATTAGGGACTAGTAAAATTCACCAAGGCTTCTACACTTTAAAATAAATTTCCACCCTTAAAATTTTCCCTGGTTTGGCCTCCCTTCCAAGGTGTTTGCAATAGCTATTTTCAGACTACATTAGACGGGTTAAGCAACAAGCTAATTAACAACATGAAGGAAATTACTTCTACATGACATATTCTCATCAAACACCCCATATACAAGTAAAGAAGCCTCATAAAAATCTGTTGTCCAAAAGAAAAAAATCTTCTTGCAAAATATGGAGAAGGAAACCAAGATGAACAATAAGAAAACTAGGTCTTCCAACACTAAAGGTAACCATGAACCTTCTATTTTTCTATAATGCATTGGAAATTGTTTGAATGAGATGGGGGAACGATTGAAATAAGCAATAGAATGAAGTAACATACCTAAGTTTTCTCCTCTGCAGATTTGTGTGTGACCTATGATGATCCCTTACAAATTTAATCCTCAAAAAAAATCTGCCAAAGTTTTTGTTGGTAAATTTGTTTTGCACAAATTTTTCTTCTAAAATTTGGTAAATGAATGAAATAAAGATTATGATTATTTTTGTTTATAAACACACATTAAAAATAAATCCTTTCTATTTTTTTGAGAATGCACTAAAAAACGTTTTAACTAAATAAAAAAATAATAATATGATCAATGAAATAAAATCACATATATGAAATTTCTCTTCCATAAATTTGTATATAACCTACATTAATCCTTAACAAATTTATCTCTTCCAATAAACCTACATATTTCTACTTCAAAGTATTTACCAATAATCTTTCTTTCACAAATCTTTCCTCTGCATTTTAAAAAAAATAATAAAATAGAATTTACATTTTTACTTTATAAATACATAAAAACGAAATTCTTACTCATTTTTCATGTATATTTTTGTTCCATTGATAATAAATCAACACATTATTTTTAACTTAATTTATCAATATACTAAATAAATCATGTTAATTTATCAATATACTATATAGTATAAATAAATCATGTTGGTGTATTATTTATATAAGCGTACACTACTATATAATTTAATTGATGAAATAAAAAATAAATCTCCATACTTAGCATTTTGCAAAGGTTTTGCTTTGCATAGGTGAAAATGGTTATCACTCTTTAGTCTATATTATCATATAGAGCATCAATTCACCTTTTAATACATATATACTGGAGAGTACTAATAACTTTTAAAAGTGCTGTGAAATTTTCATATGTTTCCCGCCTTAAAAAAAAAAATTGCATATGAATGGTTTTGATTCAAATTCAAAGGAAAAAAAATAATAATATCAAATAAATTAAATATGAGAGGATTAATAGAATACAGTTAACATATATTAAAATTCGTTAAGTGATCACTAACCAATTTGGTAATCACTAACCAAAATTTGGTTTTCCAAAGTTTTTACTCGCAAATCTCTTTTGCACAGGCCTTTTGTTCTAAATTTTGGAAAAGTATTAAATAATATTATAATTTTAATTTAAAAATCTATATGAAAATTAAATTCTCACTCTTTTTTTTTCCTTGGTATATTTTAGTGAATTTATGATAAATGTATGCATTGTTTTTGAAATTGCTTTGGTAATGGACTATATAGTGTAAAGTGTATTGGTGCATTTTTGTGTAGACACACACTCCTAGATAATCTAATTAAAAAAATAGAATTGTGAACCTCTACAATTTAATTTTTGTGGAGGTTTTTCTTGGCAGAGGAGAAAATCGAGCTTACTTGTCAGTATGTGTTATTATATAGAGCACTATTGCACTTTTTATATACATATGCATTAGTGTGACAAAAATTAAAAGGGAAAATTGATAATTTTTAAAAGCTTTTGAATTTTTTTTTCAAATTAAATTGTTTTATGTTTTTCAAATTTTATTTTAAAAACATATTCATGTATTAATGATGGTTTTGGTTCAAATGCGAGGGAAAAAATTAATAATATGAAATGAATAATTCTTCAAATTCAAATTTACTCCATACTGTTGTAAGTTTTTCAATTCTCCAATGTTGTTTGCAATAAACCTAAATTCTATTTATGTTTCATTTATCTAATTAAATTTATATTATTTACGCACATTTATTAGAATAATAGCTTATTAAATCTTGTCGAGTTATAATTCAGGATTGAGTTTAAATGAACAAAATATGTTACTAGTCCAAAAATGTCACAATATTTTATTAGGGGGAAAATATTACCTATGCGCAATGTTGGAACCAAATTCTCCCTCCATGGTAATTGGTATATGGTTGCCAAGTTTGAAATAGATATTTCAAATATTGGGTTGTTTATCTTTTCACACATATCCACTCTTCTTAAACAAACAATGTCATGTATGTCATTTTGTGGTTATCTTTTATAGTTGTACTATTTACTTAAATATTATTAAATATAAGCATAGCATTTTCATGTATGGTATGTGCATAAATGGTTATGCTTATAGAAACTTTAATTAGAAAAAAAATTATATATATTAATGGTCATCCACAAATTCATGGAGCTTTATAGAGTTCATAAATAGTTGTAGGTCCTCATTATGTTACAATACAAATTGTTTCTTTGAGAAACACTCCAATTACAAAGAGTTCTTTGTGAAAAGGAACACATCCATTTTCTTATTTTGCATGCAATACATATTTTGTCTCTTGGTGATGAGATATTAATAAACTATCTTTTGTATACCACTGACCATTTGTCAATAAATTCTTTACATTAGGTCTACCTTTAGATGTCCCCTTGAGTAAGAAAAATATGACTGAGTAATTGAAAATTTTTATTTTCAATGGAACTAATATAAATATATTATTTAAATTGAAATTTGTTTTATAAAATGCCTGGTTGCATGTTTACTGCTAGGAAAACAAAATTTTCAGCCTTTAAACATTTACTATAATGATATTCTTTTTTTTTCTCGGTAAAATTAATCTATTATTTACAAAAACAGGATACAATTACATTCTTGATGTCATAAAGACCCAGCTGCCTGGAGAATTTAGCAGCGTATAGCAGCAACATACTTAGTTTAGGATAAAACAGGCATTCATCTACCTAAAAAATGTTCCCTCACAGGGGAGTTCCAAAATCACAGAGCGTCGACCTGGACACAGTAACCCTTAGAACACCGACCTGGACACAGAGCATCGACCTAGACACAGTAACCCTTTGAACACCGACACCATGACACAGATACCCCTAAACACCAAGACGCACTGACACCTGGACTTGTTGACACAAAGACATATTGACAAAATTTCTTCAAAACGAGCCACGTAACCTAGAGCGCAGACGCGATTAGTCTTACGGAACCTCCTCCATGATCCTACACCAGCCATACTCCTCCGTTTCTTGCTTTGGAACCTCCTTTGCAGCCTCCGTGACAGGCTCTTTTCCAGCATCTGCCTTCTGGCTAACAGGTTCATCCAAATCCTTCACTGGAATAGCAGAGGGCATTTCCATGGCTCTCCTGGTTTCAGCAGGTGGAGAAATTTCCCTTTGTGCACTGGACTCGCCTTCTTCCTAGGCTTCCTCGATGAAGAGCACAAAGACATGTGCATTGATTTTGGGGCGGTTCAGGGAGGCATTGAAGGTGAAAATAGCAGAACCGAAGGATAGAAAGGAAGAGGTCCCCGAAGGATTGGCTGGCAAGAATTGGCTTGGCCTAAGAGCCGTAAACAGGCAGTGACAGTGGCAATGGCAATGGAGGGATGTGTCCTCTGCAGCAGAAGGGCGTGAAGACCCGCCACGGGACGAGCCACGCCGACTGAGCATTCGTTGTCGTGGGTGAACCATGGTTGCAGGGGAGTGCAGGGCCAAGTTGGGGCTTGAGCGACACAGAAAATGAAATGTCGGCGGAGGATGGTATGCAACAGACTGAGGAGGGTTCAATGAGACGAAGATGAGCCCAACATAAAGACGAAGGCGAGGTGCATTCCAGGAGGCTGGGGGAGCGAAGGTGGCCTGAGAGTTCAGACCCAACTTCCAGCTCCACAGCAACAGTGAGACCTCAACCCAAGCCTAAGTTAGCATGCCGAAATCTTTGCTTCTTCCCTTAATATTACAAATTTTTCTACCTCGAAGCCCTCCCGCAATAACTATGGCCGCCATAAGAGCCGAGGGGCCGAACCCTGTGTTGCAGTCGATTGTGGGTGGAGTGTAAATGCTCCTGTGATGAATGCGTTTGTTAATTTACCAGCGCCGTCGACTTTGAGCGCCTTCCCATGTGGACACGGCGCAGGGGCGCATGGCGGGCAGGTGGCTCACGCTGCTTGCCCGTCTCATCTCATAACTGCCAAAGGTTGTCACCCGCATTCGGGGACTATAATGATATTCTTATGTAACTACTTTTGATTCAATTTTTTTATTTATTTTTTGTGTGTTAAAAGATTGTTGACTAAATTTTTTGTCAAATGCCAAAGTTTTTAACTTTGGGTTTCAATTCCCCTTTTTACATTTCAATGGCCCTATTACCTAAACACTCTTGAAAAATGACTAAGACATTTTTCCAAAATTGGGATGGCAGAACAAAAGCATTACTTATCATTTGATTTGTCAACCCCAATCATAATTCTTATTCTTATTTACTTTTTTAATATCAAGAGGATGGGAAGAACAACCTCCACTTGAAATTTTTCATGAGTCTTGACTCTTGACTATCTTGATTGTTGATTGTCCTGATGCACCAAGTCCTGACTCTCAATTCTTCATATGACCCAAATTATTCTATCATGATTCATTATCCCTATTTTCCATTGTATTGACTCCAAACTATGTGATATTCAATAAAATGGCATTTCCAAGGTAAATACAAATCCTACTACTATGAATTCACTTTAATTAATTTCAACATTGAATATGACATGGTTCTTGATAAGGTAATCTCCTGGGTTTTACCTCAGGGAATTTGTTGGCATTAAAGCACCATTTTGTGATATCACAAAAATTAATTAATGGAATTAGTAATATCTAGCACAACCTTCCTTGTTGATTAAAAATTAAGAGTTTATTATACCAAGAACCTCAAAGCTATCAAAGGAAAAAATGGAGAGTAGGAAGAAAGAGCCTTATTCTCGAGACACTTTTAATACACTTACAAAAGAGTTAATACAACTACAAAAGAGAGTTGTGACTATTATTGGTTTATTACACACAAGCGGTATTTAGAATTACCAAAATATAAATGAGGCTCCAACTAATATTGAGAAATTTTAATAGTGAAAGCAGGCTACATGCTTGAAGTTTATGACTTCACAAACATTGTTTCATGGTGTGCAATGAAATTGGATAAGCATAAAAGGGTTATCTACCTTGAAAAGTTGGAAAAAAAACCTATCTATTCAAAACCAAGCATGTTCAAAAATATGTTATTATTACCCTCGCCACATAAGGATTTCAATGATTCTAAGGAAAATGAATTCATGAAACTTTTGAGAACCTTTCTGAAGAACCCTTCTCTTGCGTTGATGGATGTAATTCAAATTCAAGTAAATATGTTGGTTTACTCCTATAAGGAGTTTGCATGCCTATTAGAAAGAATTTTTGGTTAAGAATCCACTAAGCATATATCTAGATATGTTTTGTATATTCTACATCATTCAATAAATGAAGGAATCAAATTTCATTGGTATGGTATCATTTTCAATGAAATTTCCTATAAGTAGGAAATTTTGACATCTTTAAGTAATTATTTGTCTTACCACACCATTTACACTCTAGTCGATGTAAATTTGTTTAGGAATTTACCCATTGTTTAAAAGTTGAGCACCCTATTCAATCTTGGTATCATGTGTTATGGAAACATAAGGCTCCCTTTCGTTTTTATCGAGTTCAAAATTCTTTTGTAATAGAGGTTAAGGAAATTATATTTGGTCCTAATATAACAATTATCTTTGATGAGGCCCATGTTTTCTTATCAAGAAAATGCATTTTTACATTCCAAGAGAAGTTTTCTTACATTAGACTATATGGTTTTGAAGAAACACCTATGTTGCTTCCATATTATGTCTCCAAAAAGCTAAGTTTTTGTTGAAGTAGGGTGATAGTAAAAATAATGGGAAAATTTCATTCATTAAAGAAGAAAAAGGTAGTTCATCCTAACTCCTTTTAAAATTGGGGATTTCGTAGTAAAATCCATTGTGCACTTAAGCAAAATTTCTTCACATTTTGATACTTCTAAAATGGAGAAACTCAACAATTTCAAAGTATTCACGCCCCATGGAATATTTTTTGCACATTTTATTTCTATTGGTTGTACTTTAAGTTTTATTAGGTGGTTGAAATGAGGAGGTAAATATATCCAAAACTTAGAAGAAGAAGAATAACATCAGTAAAACCTTATCCATGATAATACTTTGATTTAGTACAAATGAAAAGAAAAGGCAATGGGGACAAACTACAACCATTGTTGAATATAGTTCTCCTTTTAATTCTCATAAGAGCTCTTCAGTTTCTAGAAGTCAAGAGAAAGGGAGTATATTTCTAGAAAAAAGAGGCAATGCAAAAAGTGCTACTAGCAAGGAGATGAAGAGCTTTCGAGAAATTTATCTAAAAACCCTCATATAAATTTACCAAGATCGAAAAGCAATAGGAAACAAAAGGGAAAAGGCATTAAATAAGTTCAAGAGGAGCCACTTGAATCTTATAATATGGAAATTGATGTTATTGTGGAAGTCTCTTGGCATAAGAAACAAATTTTCGAAAACATTTTTTTTTCAATGAATTTCCCACTCAAGACCCTGATATTTTTGGAGAAGAACAAACAATGATGCATAATGCATAATGCATAATTTGATAAGAATTCAAAAAAGCGACAAATAGGAGAAGCCAATGTAAAGAATAAGAAAGTGGTGGGATAGTGGAACTTTGATATTGATCTTAAAGAGTACAGAGCTTCCTTATTTTTGAAGTTTCACTAGGATATAAGATATGCTTTATAATATTCAATAGCTAAGAAAAAAATAGAAACAATTACTTTAAAAAATACTATAAAGAAAAGAAAAAGTTGTTTTGTGTCCTAATCATCTATTCACAAAACCCTTGAGTACATTAAAATCTATTAAAGAATTTTTAGTACCCAGTACAAATATAAGAAAAACCTCAAAGTTTATTAGTAAAAATAAGGAAATTTGTAACGGAAAACATCAATAAAATACTTGTTATAATTCCATGGTCATGGAAGTTAGAATAGAGCTCACTTACCCTTTCTTTTAAAATTACTTCTTGAAAATAATTCTACAAAAATATTTGAAGTTTGCTTAGTATTTTTACTAAATTTTTCTAATGTTTTTATTTCGAGGGTTACTATCAATATGAATAAAATGGAAAAAATTCCATAAAAAAATGACTTAAATACCTAATGGATGGTTGGAGTGAAATAATTAATTATTTAAAATAGTTTATTAATGATGGGAACGATGCTTCAGTTTATTAGTGGTTGTAAACTGACTAACGTGGGATTCACATATGGAGAATGAAGAAATTAGATGAAATGCGTACTTTGTGGGATGAAATTTTTGAAACAACCACAACCTTTTCAAAACAAGAGATGCCACATTACCAAAATTATCTTTATGAGACTTCATTACGACGAGGTTGGAAAATTCTATACAAAGACTCATTGTTTACATTACTTTCTTGGATATTGTAATTATTCTTAAATGGACAAATGACGATTTACTTTCTTGGATATTGTAATTATTTTCAAACTTCTAGATATTGTCATTGTCTTTTAAAAGGTTAAAAGGTTCTACAAAGAATTAGTAGGAGTTTATAGCTAGTGTGATTTTTTGACTTCCGAGTTTTAAGCTTAGGGTTGTAAGTGTGTAGCTTTTTTCATCTCGATGATTTGATATGGAATTATTTTTTTTAATTCTCCACAAATGTGGTCCATCTTTATTTCATTTATTCAAATGTGCAATGCTTTACTTTCTCTTTTGTTGGAAAATGTTGTTTGATAAATACATAGTTCTATTTATATTTATGTGAATGTTGTATTATATCATTGTTAATACTCATTTCATATAAATCCTAGTCCATTCTCATGATTTTTTATCTGTATTTTATCTTTATTTTCTTTATTTTAAAGAGGAATATTTCCTTTACAAAAATAGGAGGGGAAACGTTTCCCTCAAATGTTATCTTTGAGACTTTAAAAAGATCAAATTATCAACGTTGATTAGTAACTTTACTAGGGGATAAAATAAAGACTAGTTTCATACACTACTAGAAATCTATATTTTTTTTTATAACTCATCAAAATCCATTCCAACGTCAAATACCAAATAGAATTGAAGATCAAAGAAGTGTGCTAAATCAATTATACAACCTGGTTTTTCTAACCACATAAACACAATAAGAAGTTGAGCAAAATTGGCGAGTTCTTGCCCAATAGGAAAGATTAATTGAAATGCAAAGAGAAAGGAACATGCATTGAATGATAGATTCTCAAAGGATTAATGAAGTATTATTAACAAAGTAGAAGAATACTTTTTGAAACAATTCAAGTAGAAATTTTGAAGGTTCAAAAAGAATATAATCTTGGAAAAGAAAAGGATATAATGGAAAATTGTGGACAAATTGAGAAGAATGAAATCCTACAAGAGAAGAGCCAAGAAATTAAGAGAGACAAGAATTGCAAGAAAAGGAAATAGATCAGATGAGATGGAAATTTTGTAGATGATAAAGGTGTGGCCTTCTTGACCTTAGAGGGGAACAACATCAACTTCTAATTCTTCCAGAAGGGGTTCTTTCTATTTTTAATGGCACTGGAATTATGGATCCAAAGAAAAATCTTGTTCAGTTCTTAACTATGATGTGGTATTCCTTCTTGACCTTAGAGGGGAACAACATCAACTTCTAATTCTTCCAGAAGGGGTTCTTTCTATTTTTAATGGCACTGGAATTATGGATCCAAAGAAACATCTTGTTCAGTTCTTAACTATGATGTGGTATTCATTTAATACCACATGATGATGTCATCAATAGAGTTTTCTTACAAGCAATAATTGGGCTATCATGTGATTGGTATCTTTCACCTTTTTCTAGATAAATTTCTTCCTTTGATGAGATATGGTCAACCAATTACATATCATACTTTGATAAAAAAGAGTTTCACTCAAGTTCATCTTGAAAAGAATAAAAAAATCAAATATTTTAGTCTATTTTATTTTGGACTCTACAAAAAAATCCTAAATATCAACAAGCTAATGATCCACTAGCGTTTGGATGTTATAAATTTGTGATTCCTTCCAAAGTAAATTATGTTATCAAATAGTAATAATGAAAGCGATTGAGATGGACGATGTTATGCTAGAAAGTAATGTTGATCCAAGAATTATTTTGGAATGTGTTCAAAGACAAGTATCAATACTAGCTATCTTCACCCAACCTTATTCCTCATCAAAGCAAGGATTTAGAAAGGATATTTTTCAAGGAAAACATCCAAATGTAATAAATATTATTGAAGATGATCTAGATTTATGGAGGAACAAAATGAAATATAGATATAAACAAAAACAAAAAGATATAGTGAAAATAAAACTTCAATTCATTAATAACAAAGTACTAAAAATTGTTTACATTCAAAATGGAAATAAACTAGCTTAGGCGATGGTATTTTATCTCTAAGAAGCGATGTGGTAGCTACATGCCTTTTGAACTGTGTTATAATGAGGCTCAAAGGCCTATTTATTATTTAGAAATAATGGAAGACTATAAACATCCAAAATCCTAACCCTAGGAGATGAAGTGCCAAACATTTGTGGGCCTCGATGGGGGTAAATTGGTACATCAACTTCTCGGGGTCGTAACTTTGGCATATGATCTTTATTTGACACATATGAAACATTGTTAGAAATATCTATATGAGGACTACAAATTTCAACTAAAAACCCCTACCATAACTAATTATTTGTATCTTTTTCTTCGAAAAAAATGCCGTTTAGGGCCTCAAAATGGATGCGAAAGTTTAGGACCCGAAAAACTACCAAAAATAATAAACTACACTACGATTACATAAACTGAAAGAAATAATGGTGGGGGTCCAAGTGGAATAGGCGGGTGGCCACCAATATCCACTTGAATCAGTCCTCCCCCCTTAGAAATCAATGTTCCCCATTGCATTGAGGGCCTCCATGAGATGGGGAAACTTTTGTTGAACTTGGTCCTTGGTGAGCCACTTTCCCTGGTGCTAGAGTTGGCCAACTTTGACAACTCGATATAGTTGGATCCTTTATTTACAAGTTCTCTTGATATGTGCGTCCATGATCTAATCAGTTGTGGCATGTTCAATGCAATCTGGGTTGAGCTCTATTAGTGTCAATAGCTCAACAATGTTTAATGTGTCCAACAATAGTGGAAAGTATGGATGAAGGTGGTTCACAATGAATAGAGGGTGCAAGCCAAGGAATGGGGGGATATTGAGCTTGAAATTGTTGTCTTCCACGACCTTAGTGATGGTTTATGTGTCGTATCAGAGTGGTAAAATTTTATGATAGGTTCTAGCGAGGTGCTCTTTCTGCAAATGTAACCAAAATTTGTTGCCCACCTCAAACTTATGGGGCACCGATGCTGATCATGTCGTTGTTTGTATTTGGAAATTTATTTCTCTAACATTTCATGAACCTGTTGGCGGATGTGCTAAATGCACTCAATAAACCTGGTGCATTTATGAGCTATATATTGAACATGGGAATATTCTTCCTGTGTAACTACAAAAGGCAGTGCAACACCAAGCAAACATAATGGTTAAAATCCTAAGCCCACATCAAATGGGTTGTGGCTAATCGAGCTATAGAGAGCTTCATTGTAATTGTGTTGTATATAGGGAAGACTCTCATCCCATGTCTGCAAATTCTTAAATTTGTACATGCATAGTATGTGCACAATCATCCTGTTGATGACCTCTGTCTAGCCATCAATTTTGGGGTGGAATGCACTTGACTTGGTGAGCTTAGTGTCCAACAATGACCATAGGCTCCACCAAAATGTGCTTAGCAACCTTTTATCCATATCTAATATAATGTTTTGTTGGATCCCAAAATGTACCCACACTCATTCAAATAAGAGTCTATCAATGGCCTTTATTGTGCTATTCTTCTTGCAGGAAACCAATATGGCCATCTTAGAAAATCTGTCGACGACCAAAAATACACAATCGTTGTCATGCTTGGTAGAAGAAAGGCCAAAAATATAGTCCATGGAGATGGATTCTCAGGGTTTTCCAGGAGTATCTAGAAGAGTATACAAGCCTTGCTTCTTAATAGTTGGCTTGGCAATGGCATAGGCAATGCAAAATCTTATGTATTTTCTAGCATCCTATCAGAGATTTGGATAATAAAAGTACTTTTGTAGTATGGCCACAGATTTCTTCACACCAAAGTGTCCTGCAACTGGCTATAGTGCACCTCCTAAATTAGGTTGGCACACTCACTTGAAGGAACAAAAAGGTGGATCATTTAGCATAATAATGCATCCTGTAGGTGAAAGTATGGAACTTGCTTGCCATCCACTAGCACCTGGTATGTGGTGGTGAACTATGGACCATTTTTATATTGTTACAACCATCCAGAGGTTTTGTGGCCACAAGAGTTGAGAACAATGGTCAATGCTACAATCGGTGGTCAACTGAGTCAATCGGTAACATGATTGGTGTTTCCCTTCTTTTATTTTATATTCGAATGGAGTTGTTGCATATATGTGGACCACTTCTAATGGTGATCGTTCTGCAACTTCCCTTGGGTCTATATAAACTGCAGGGGTCAATGATCTGTGTGGATCACCATCTACTTCCCCATAATGTAATGTTTCCATTGTCGACAGGCTTGCACGATGGAGTACAACTCCTTATCATAGGTGGGGTGTTTCTAGATGGTGTTGGAAATTTTATCATTGTGATAGGCCATTGGATGCCCTTGTTGGATGAGAGCTACACCAATAGCATGGTTAGAGGTGTTTGTCTCAATTTCAAATGGTTTTTATAGGTCTGGAAATGTGACTACTAGTGCAGAACAGAGGTGGTGCTCCAAATCAACAAATGCCTTCTATTGGGACTTAGACCAAGGAAAAAAATATCTCCTCCCTTGGTAACTTGACTCAAAGGTCAAGTGATATGAGAGAATCCCAACACGAACCTCCAATAAAAATTGGAAAGGCCCAAAAACCTGTGAAGTTCTCTTAGAGTGGTAGAGTTGGCTAATCTCGAATGACTTGGACCTTAGAAAAATCCACATGCACACCTTACTCATCAATGATGTAGCCGAGATATTGGTCCTAGCTAATGCCAAATGTGCATTTCTGCAAGTTGGCACACAGTTTGTGTTGTCGAATGGTTTGAAGGACTTGTTGAATGTGTTGCAAGTGATCTTCCCAATTATTGTTGAAGATGAGGATGTTTTCCATAAAAAAAATGACAAATGAGTTCGTGAAGGGCCGCAAGATGTTATCCATCAACCTCATAAAAGTAGCAAGGGAATTTTTTAACCTGAAGGGAATGACCAAACATTCAAAAATCCTTACTTGGATTTGAAGGTGGTCTTCCATATATCTGTGGGCTCTATTGTAACCTAGTGATAACTAGACTTTAGATTGATCTTGCTGAAATACTTGCCCCCCTTGAGTTTTTCCAGAAGGTCATCAATTTGTGGGATTGGATACCTATTCATGATAGTGATTTTTTTGTGCCTAATAATAAATACAAAGCCTCTGGGTCCCATCCTTCTTATGTACAAGTACAATCAGGCTCCCAAAGGGTGAGGAACTTGGCTGGATGTGCCTGTTTTGCAACAACTCTTAGATCTGCCACTTTATCTCTTCATTTTCTAGAATGGAGAAGAAATATGTTATCCCATTGGGTAGAGGTTCTCTAGGAGTCAGATTGATTGAATGCTTGACCTAACAATGCAAGGGTACCCCTGTTGGTGAGGAGAAGATTTCCTTATATTATTCCACAACCTTATCCACCTTCTTCTGCTACGTGGAGGAACCCTTCCTTGTGACCATGGATGTGGCCACGATATTCCCCTTACGTTGAGAGTGAATAAGTAAGAAAACAAATTTCCTAACTTGGTAGATGATCTTATAATATTTTATAGCAGAGATCAAAGAGATAATGGTAGGTAGGGCTAATTATGGTATTTTGTATAAATTACTGCCCAAAGAAATAATGACAAGGTGGGGCCTCGACTCATACATAGCATGACACTTCGACATGTTTGGTTGGACTAATAATACATCACAAAATTCAAGAGGAGCAATGTCACACAATAGCTCATCTGTGAAGGGTTTGATGTTGTATGGAAGATATCATCCTTGGTGGAGCCACCCGATGGTGTATGGCTGCAAGTGTGGTGTGGTTGGTAGGACCATCCGCTTAATGAACTCAATTGATATGAGGTTCTTCTGGCTCCTGCTGTCAACAATGAACTATAGTGGGGACCCCTTCACCCACATCTATGATTGGAAGAGACACTCCCCTTCTTCTAGGTCTTCGAGCTCAATATTTTGGATCTTGGTGGTGGCAACGGTAGCATTGGGCTCTACATCAATAATATGCTTCCCTTTTCCATTCCCCTTGTCAGGTTCTGACTCAGATTCAGAACATTCTTATGCATATGAAGCCTTCATCTCAACCACCAGTGACTACTTGTCTCGACACTCACTTGTGTTGTGAGTGGGGCACTTATGGAATTCACACCACTTTCTTCTATCCTCCTTTGTCTTCATGGTGTTGTTCTTTTCTTGTAGCTTCAGCATGTTGTCCTGGGTCACCTCGCCTTGGATTTTTCTTTTTTCTATGATTTGGGGGCACCTTTCCCTTGCTTCATATTTGTAGATCCAAAGTCTTGCTTCTATTATTTAATTTTTTTTTTCGATCCTGACAACGTATTGATAGGCAGCGCAAAGAGAGGAGATTCAAGGAACTCCATCTCATACTAGGTTTATTTGTTTATACAACCTGATACTTGAATACCAGATTCTGCTCAAAACCCTTGATACCAAACTTTGTGCAAAGGGTATGAAAAATATTTGTGAACTTCGGCAAGTCTTGGTCCCTTCCTTGCCACAGTATGGTCCATTTTATGTACTTGTCTTCATAGCTCCCGATAGGGTAATACTATTCCTTGATGGCGTCTTTGAAATAATTTCAAGTGGATGTGGTTGAAAACAACGAGGGTTCCCTCTCGTCCCTCCGCTCACATTAGGTTTCCCACCAGTCCTTGACATCAAGGTTGTGTTTGAGGAGTGAAAAAATAATCTTCTCCCTATTGGAAGAATCATGAGCCAAAAAATATCCTTCTAATAGATTTAACCATTTATCTACGACATCTGCATCTATCTAACCTTCAAATATGAGAATGTCAAAGTTGAATTTTACCTTAAAGGGAGTGGTGCCTCCAGGGTCGTTGCTAGATGAAGATGCATCACCAATGGGCATCCACCAAAGGATCATGGAAAAGGTGTCCATCATCGCATTCCTTTGTCACTCGAGAGCTTCTTCAACTAATATTTTGAAAGGATCTCCTACTCCCTTGTCTTTATTTTATTCCTCCATGGGATGTTGTCAAGATCGGTGAGGCCGATCTTGCAAATTTTCAACTAGTTCAAGCCCTAACTCCTTATACCCCTACTTCATTGGGGACATGCATAGAAAAACAGAGAAATATCAAACTTCTCTGAGACCACTGATTTATATTTAAAAATGATTGAAAATAAATATATATATAAATAGAAAAATAGAGATACGATGAAAAAATAACTTCAATTCATTAATAACAAAGTACTAAAAATTGTTTAGATACGGAATGGAAATAAACTAACAAGACGATGGTAACTTATGTCTCAGAAGATATGTGGCAGCTACATGCCTTCTAAAATGTGTTACAATGAGGCTTTAAGGCCTATTTTTTATTGAGAAATAATGGAAACCCATAAACATTCAAAACCCTAACCCTAGGAGATGAAGCTCCAAAATTTTGTGAGCCCCATTGGAGTAAATTGGTACATCAACTTCCTAGGGTCATAACTTTGGCATGCAATTTCTATTTAATGCAAATGATACCTCGTTAGAAATATTTATCTGAGGACTACAACTTTTGACTACAAACCACTAACACAATGTAGTTGTTTTCCGTTTTTCCAAAAAAAAAAGTCTTTTAGGGCCTCAAAACAGCTCTGGAAGTTTAGGACCCGAAAAAACTACCAAAAATAGTAAATTGTGCTACAATTAAGGAAACTGAAAGAAAAAATGGAGGGAGTCCAAGTGGAATAGGCGAGTGGCCACCAATATCCACTTGGATCAGAAGATGATTCCATAGTATGTCAAGAAGTATAAATTTCACAACTAAACATGCACCATAGATCAAATGAAAAATGAAATCATTCATCTCAAAAGTAGCAATGAATACATTCTTGGATAGCCACCCCTCAAATAAATACCAACAACATTAAATCCAAGAGAAAGGGTTGATAAGAATCAAATATTGAAAGAACATAGACCAAGGGAAGCTCAATTTCCAAATCTAAATGATGTTTTGGAAGAAAATGTTCATAAAGATGATATTGTAACAAATGTAGAATACATAGAAGCATCCATATTTGAAAATATTTAATACTTTCATATATTAGAACCCATGCACTACTAAAAATTGAGCCAATTTTCAACAACCATTTTTCATTATTGTGACGAAGTTTTGTCATTATAATAACAAAAGGAGTTCTCACGAAATGTTCTTCTGATATAATCATACTATCAACATTTTAACAACCGTTGGAATTGAGATGATAGTTATGGACATGTGTCATCGAAGGTAGAAGGTATTTCCTTACACAAGTGTTTATTGTAGTTCTGACCCTAGTAATTTGGATACCATATCATCACAATACTGATGGAAGGATGGTTTCTTGGTGTCGTAGGACCGATGAAATCTGGCATCAGTCAACCAATTCGATTAGATATCCTTCAATGAAATTTCCATACCACACACACTTGTTGGTTGAGGGTTCAAAATTTCCATTCTCTTTAATTCTGATGTAAGTGAGATTTGGTCGAGCGATGACCTAAAATATCCTTCAACTAACTTTCTATACCCCCTGCACTTTCCTTTCTATGGTTGTAGGGTTATATCTTATCATAATTTTATTGATAATTGTCATCAAAAGATCAATGAAATTGGCTATTTAAATATATATATAGATATATAATATATATATATATTAAACATGATTCTCCATAAATACATAAGAGAAGTCACCTGTATCTCAATTATCACAAATTATCACCTTGCAAGGTGATCAACAGATTGCATTGTAGACTGGATTGCTAACTAGGCTCTAATCTTCAATTATTCAAACCTAGCAATGCCATAAACTCATCCTACAAAGGAAAAGCCATGGAAAGAAGAATTAGAGAAAATAATAAAAGGAAAAATAGAATTTCAAGTCTTAAATATATGAAAACAACCCTATGTTTGATATCTTTTGTAGTGAGCTTTTAATAGTCTTGTTATATCAACCATTTCAATTTTTCTTGAAGTTAAAACTATAAGAGCATTCCACCAACCTATTTCCTCCTAAAATTTGTTTCATCACTCGAAACCTTATATTTTTTTCCTAAAATGGATTACATTACAATATTTATGTTTGGTAAAATATACATTTACTCATTTGTAATGACTGGGTGCTCATTGTTTATATTTCTGCACTGATAGGAGATTAAAAAGACAAGCCACAAAAAGAAGAGAGGCAATGCACCAAGCCATTAACCACACTGTCAAATTTCAATTGTTATAGTTTCACTTTGAAGGAATTGCACCAAAAATAAAGAATATGAAACTCCAAATGTGTCATAAAAAATATCCAAACTAGTATGATTACATTAATGGAAAAATGCAAATCTTGGATAAATTTTATGGGTGACTTGACCCAAAGGATTGAATAAAGAGGAGAAATATATTAAATGATGTTTGGTGGGCACAAGGAATATGTCAAAGCAATTTTTGTATTAGGAAAATGTATAGCCATTGTTGAGATAGAATCAAGTCGAAAATAGAGTTGAAAGAATTACTAGAAAGCATGAATGAGAGGTTACAAAAGACTAAAGTAGTGTATCTCAAAGCGGAAGTAGGCTAGAATAATGAACATAAGTTGTTGTGGGATTATACTAAACATGTTATGGAAAAATAGGCCCATATTCAACTAAATATGGATTTCTTAAATGCCACTTTGGAGAGACCTGATCTTGAAAACTTTATGCAAATGGAGAAATGGAATATTCTCTTCAAGAAATTGTGAAAATTGTGTGCCTATCCATCCATTAAGTTAGACCATAACACTAGAAATTTAGATAGCAAGAATAAGATAAATCTCAAGGACTGATAAGTAGAAATTTTCTGCATGGATATTTTTCTATACAATGATACTAGTCTTTGGTGTAAGGGATAGATTATGGTGAAAATGTAGTTAATTTTTTTTTTTTTGAAAGTTTAATGTTTTGGTTACAATCTTTTTAGGTGGTGAGCCATGTTCACTAGATTGTAGTGGATTTTTAGTAGAATCTGTCGTTATAAATGTAATAGAACATATGTAACAATAAATCGGTAAGCCAACTAATTCTGAATAGTGAAATCATCAAATTCAAAAAAAAATTGATTAACTATTAAATTGTAAATCACTCTCATTTCTACAACTTTACATATACCAATTCATTAATCCTAATTTCTTGATCTATAATGTAAACTTGAAGGTGATGGAAAAATTTACAAGTAAATTTTTATATATTTTAGGAAATGGATCAGTTTGCAAAACACATAAAATAATGGTTTTAAATTTAGTTAAAAGAATAAACAGAGACAAATATACTATATCAGAAACACATAACAAAAAAAATGATAAAGGAGTTCACCCATCTCTTAGGCTACATCTCCTAGTCTAGCTTCCAATGTTTGGAATCTTTCATTAAGTGCTCAAATTTGTGTTTACATGGATCTACATTGCTAAGAATGTAAAAATTGTGTCTCCGGTGGCTTCAGAATAGTAAAAAAACCCCAGTTGGGCTCTTGTTAGGCTCAATTTAGCCAAAACCTAAACAAGTTATGCTCTCTAGAAGTTTTCCCTTCTAATTGATCTACAAACTGGGCCTGCCAAGCATTCTACAAATCCACCTTTTCTAGAACTGCCAAGTGACAATTTTGCCCGGCACCGGCGAGATTTATGCTGAATTGGGTGAAAATTTTCACTTCCTTTAAATTCCCAATAAGGCCTATGGCGGAAAATATTGGCCACATGGGACAATGCACCCAGGTGCTAGGGCTAACTGACTGCCCTCATCGACATAAAACCCTATCTCTTCGGAAATAGTTCCATGGAGCGCCATATAATCTGCGGTTATCCCCATTATTTCGTGCCCTACTGTTAAACACTCTTCCAAGCTCTCCACTAATTGCCAATGGTCATATGTGGTTGTCGTGACCGTGGGATGGTCCCCAAAGCTCTACACCCCCCCCCCCCGCAACTATTAGCATTGATGTAGTGGTGATTTAACTGTGGGTGACAAAACCTTAGCCAGGGCTAAGCCCAATCCCTCGACTCCCACCTACCTATTTTCCTATGGGTGGTGAGGTGACGGGGGACAGAAAAAATAAATATAACTTTGGAACTATACATGTTAAGTCCTACCCTACTCCCCAGAGATAAGGCATTGTATTGCTACTCCACAAGTATCACGTTCAATTCTAGTCAGGCCTCTGGCCGACCCTTGCCAAATTATATTTGACCTCAAGTTCCACGCGGCATCCCATTACTAGGCCATGTGGCATCCCACCATTGGCCCAAATAAAAACTCAACCACAAATCAAATGAGCCCAAAATGAACCTATCACATAAGGCCACTTAGAAGCATGTCATTGGCCCAAATTGTACAGTCATCTTTCCCAGTAAGCAATCCTACATCCAACCTGCAAATTTTTTACCTGTTTGGGAAAATTATAAGAACACAATATTGGGAGCATAAGATATCAGTTTTGAGAAATTCAAGCTGCATTGGATTCAGGTTGTCAACATCTTATACACTTTGGTATAGGTTTCAAACACTTTTGAACACTTTGAATTTTGATCACTTTAGTGATCCCTTGGATCACTCCTCCCCACTAGAAGCTTTTGGACCTCCAAAAGAATACTTTCAGTCAATCAAAATATGAGGGTACAATTACCTCACCCTTCCAATCTCAATCCATTTGGATTTGCTTTGATTTGTTCCTTTAATTCCACACGAAGGTACTCCATGTTTCCTCATTTTGAAGTTCTTTTTTTTTCTATCAAGGATAGTGTCTTGCTGCAATTCTGCAATAAATTCAAGAGAGAAATATTCTATTGAAGGAATATGAACATGCTCTCCTTGATCTTCAATCAGAGGCTCATATAATCTCAAATTATCAACATTAACAACTACATACATTGTCCATTTGAATCTTGAAAGTTCCATACCTTACTGGTTTTAGTTTTTTACCTTCTCCTTTAAGCCTCTGCTTTCTAATGTAAAGCCAACTTCATCTCGAACCTAAAAATTGTGGTCAACATGATGCTTATCATGCCTTTTCTTGTACTTGGATTGGATCTTTTCCAACTATCCTTGAACTGTCTTATGCGCTAATTTAACTTGTTCAATGAATCGCTTCGCCTTATTAATGTCATTATGAGCATCATTAGCAACATCTTTCCCAAAGATAGAATATAAAGGAGATTTTGGTAAGTATCCAAAGCATGCCTCAAATGGATATGTTTGAGTCGATTAATGCTTTTCCCAGTTGTAAACATGTTGAATGTAGTGTAATTGTTCATCCCAAAGCTTAGCATGTTTGCTACAATAACCACGAAGAATATGTACTATTGTTATGTTCACCACTTGTGTTTGACCATCGATTTGTGGATGGAATGTTGCGCTCTTTTTCAACTTGGTGTTCATTAGTCCCCATAAGCTTAACCAAAATTTCTCGACAAATCAAGAATCTCGATCAGAAATAGTAGATTTGGGCAACCCAAAATGTACCCATACATTTTGAAAGAACATTTTTGCAGTTTTTTTAGTTGTAACCTACTTCTTACAAGGCCTCAAAATACACATCTTGCTAAACCAATCTGCCACAACATAAAGATAATCATGATTTTTCCTAGACATATGCAGCCCTCCTATAAAGTCCATAGAAAGACTTTCCCATGGACAGGAAGGAACTGGAAGTGGAGTATACAATCCTAAATTTCTATTGATAGGCTTACTAGTAGCACATAAACAACATCCTCTTACATATCGTGATGCACGTTCATTCATATGAGGACAATAAAAATACCTTTATAATTGTGCCACTGTCTTGCCTACACCAAAATGGCCAGCAATAAGAGAAGTATGTGCTTCCCTTATGATGTTGACTCTTTCACCTTGTGGAATTCATAGCTTTCCGAGATGATACAAAATTTTATCATGAACATGGTAATCAAATTCCTCTACTTGGTTTCCATGACACAAAGTTGCATATATATCTTTAAAATCGTCATCTAAAGCATACTGTTCAACATAGCTCTCATGCATGATATAATTATGCTTGAGAATAAATGAAGCACTAACAATTGGTCTAGAAATCATGTCCAGAACTTTGTTATAGATACCTTTCTTATAACTTATCACCAAGTGAAATTTCTGCAAGAAACCCATCCATCTGAAATGCCTCGCTTGTTGTATCTTGGTTTGTGTTTGCAAGTATTGCAATGGTTGATGAGTGTGAATGATATTTTCCTTTCCCATCAAATAGTGTTTCCATTTTTTCACACTTTGCACCAATGCATACAATTAATTTTCATATGTAGGATAGTTAACTCCTACACTATTAAAAGTTTCAAAATGGTAACTTATGGGCTTACCATGTTGCATTAAGACCACTTCCATGGTATAGTCACTTGCATCGGTTTGTATCTCAAATGGTTGCCTTAGATTAGAAGTGCAAGAACTAGAGTTGTACTGATTCTCTCTTTCAATGGATCAAAGGCTTTCTACTGCTTTCCTCCCCACTGAAAAACTTGTTTCACACTTGTCAAGGCATGTAATGGAGATGCAATTGATGAGAAGTTAGAAATAAACTTTCACCAATATTGGGTTTCTCCCAAAAAGATCCTACCCTCTATTACATTATTGGGTTTAGGCCAATCTACAATGACTTTGACCTTTGAGATATCTATCTTCAATTCACCCCCTCCAACAATATGTTCCAAACACACTAACGAGGTCTTTCCAAATTCACATTTAGACATCTTTAAAAACAACTTTTATTTCTTTAAGACATCTAAGACTTTCCTCACATGCCTGACATGTTATTCACGAGTTTTTCTGAAAATCAATATGTCAAGTAGAAAATCACAAAGTCATCAAGAAAAGGCCTTAAGACATCATTCATAACTCTCATGAATGTTGTAGGAGCATTACAAAGTCCAAATGGCATAACCAACCATTTAAACAAACCTTCCTTTATTTTGAAAGTTGTCTTCCATATGTCTACTTCAGCAATCCTAATCTGATGATAGCCACTTCTCAAGTCCAATTAGTGAAATACACAACATATTTCCAATCATAAATTAAATCATAAATTTAAGGAAGAGGGTAATGATTCTTTACTATAATCTTGTTCAAGGCTCCGAAATCCACACACATGTTCCATGTACAATCTTTCTTTAGTACTAAAACAATTAGAGACCTCCATGGCAATGTGCTTGATCTGATGACCCCTTTATCAAGCAACTCTTGGATTTGTTTCTTGATTTATGCATTCTCCATAACTGACATCATGTACATGCCAATGTTTGGAAGATGAAAATATTGTTGCAATTGGATCTCATGTTGGATTCCTCTTTTAGGAGGCAATCCTTTAGGTTCCTGAAACATCTCATCATAGGTGTTAACAACATCAATAAAATCATATTTTAATCTTGCATCACATCCTTGAAAGGCTTCATTTTCAACATTCTCTTTAGGTTTGATCATCAAGAGTACATAATTATTACTAGCATTAATAAGCCTCTTCATTTTTCCATCATTCACAAGTGATAAATTCAACTTCTTACTATGTGCTCTAACAATGTACTCAATCCCATCTTTAAACAAATGATATTTTTTCTCATGGGGATGAAATATGGCTCTCCTACCATATAGATATGGGCTTCCCAAAACAATACCACAAATTTCAAGTGGAACAACTTCAAGCTCTACCTCATCTATAAATTTTGCAGTGATGGAAAATCTCAGTTTACATCTTTTTGTCACATATCCAACCTATAGGATAAGGTTTAGGATGAGGATGGTTTCCAAATTCAATTTCTTAACAATGTATTCTGAAATAAGGTTTGCTTGTGATACACTATTAAACAAAGTATCTATCTTGGTATGTTTTGAAATGACTCTAATGTGGAAAATCTCTATTATTTCTTTTTCATGTTGAGTTTCACTGAGGTATCTTGAAGAACTAGTACTTTCAATAGAGTCTCTTATCACCAAAATAGGACCCTGATAGGCTGCTGATCAGACTACCTCGGTGTAACTATTCCAAACCAATCTTTTAGCTAAGGCTTAGCCTCCTCAGACTAAGAGGGCTCTCTCAAAGGTTAATGATATTGATTAATGATAATATAGATGGATAACTCTATCTTGGTTTTGTGTGTTTATAGGTTGAAAAGATGAAGGCTTGCTACCATTGGGCTATGGAGTCAACAAGTCAATAAATTCAGTGGCAAGGTTTCTTGACATGAAAGCTGAGGAAAATGGGGTTTTCAAACAAAGATAATTCACTCAATAACATAGGTCAAAAGATTCATTCCATTACTAAAGGAAGTCAGAGCATAGGGTTATGAATTCTGAGTAATAGTAATGAAATCTACTGCTGATGGTTCAAAGGTGGTTTACTCACAAGATTATGAAAAAAACATAGTCATCTCATTACTAAAGTAAGTCAGAGCATAAGATTATGAACTCTGAGTAATAGTAATGAGATCTACTGCTCAACAAAATCATTCCATTACTAAAAGAAAATAGAGCTCATGGTTGTGAATTCTGAATAATAGCAATGTAATCTAGTGCTGGTGGTTCAAATATAAAACACAGCCATCTTATTGTTAAAGGAAGTCAGAGCATTAGATTATGAATTCTAAGTATTAAAACTAATATCTGCTGCAAGTAATTAAAATAACATATAGATCAAGAAAGGATTAACCCCATGAGAACTCAGATCTGTTCAGGAAAACCTCTCTGCATTACTGATTATAGTTCATAGCATAAAGCAGCAGCTGGGCCAAAAAGTCTTCAACCCCTTCTCTCATTCAACCTCTTGCTTCATATATAGCATTTACAATATGGATTCCCTCATCCTTCATCAAGAGAATTCGAATTTTCTATGAGTGACACCTATTATAACCATAAAACAAACTATTAAATACAAATGACAGCTAACTAGCAGTCCTAGAGACCTAATACAACTAGGAGTGTAACTCCTTATTATGATTACAACAACCTTATATAAACATTTAAAGAATTCTTTGACAACCGCAACCTCATGAAGTCGAATTTGATGAAGCCTCCCACCTTGTCACCTGACTGCTGATGACAAACCCTAGAAATTAGGGAACATGTTTCCCTGTTTTTAGGTTTAGGATCTTTGAAAATTAGCACGTGGGACAGAGCCTTTATCTTCTCATCCATGACATATTTTAAAAAACTGAAGGATTTTTTTTAAGCCCATGATTTCTAGAACAAAAACCTCTCTTGGTTTTTTAAAACACTACTCCAGCTATCCAAAATCTGTCCTTGAAAAACACGTGTAAAATAGGAAAAATCTGTTCTCTGAAATTAGGGTTTCAAAGAAAGCTTAGTATCTCCCAACTGATAACACTTTTGAAGCAAGTGATATATTTTATTGTATCTGGAGAGTTGATGAAAATAAACCTCCTTCAAAATTCCAAAACACCTTTTCTTGTCACCAGAAACTGATCTTGAAAACGACTGCTAAAACTAGAAGATAAAGCTTGACTTTGAGCAGTTTCGTAGCGCAATTTTAACCATACATTTCTCCCACCCCATAAATAATTTGAAGAAACTGAACGAGGTTTTTGTAGTTCAGTATGTTAGGAAGACAAGCCTCTTTCAGTTTTCAAAATTGAGTTCTCAGCTGCTTAGGAACCCTTTTGTAGGTTTACTAGTAAAATCAGAAAACAAAGTCTTTTACGCTGAAACAAGCTTTTTTAGGGGTTTCGTAGCGCACTACGAAAACTCCTAGTTCAGTGATTTCATAACGCAAAATAGGCTTTTTATATTTTATGCGCTACAAAAACATGGATTCGTAGCTAATTTCAAAATTTCTTCAAAATGATGTGAGATATGACTTCTAAACACATGGTGAGGCTTCTAGGACATGGAATGAGGTTGTCAAACTTTATTAGGAAAAGAGATATGACCTTAAAAGACTTCTAACCCTATGACCTAAACCTTAAAGCATGAAATTACCTAGAGACCCTTTAACACCATGACTAGAAGAAGGGTTTGTAAATGAGAATGACACTATTGAGACTCTAATCCTATAAGACTATGACTAGAAACAAGGCAAACTTTCCAAAGTTTAGAACAAGAATTTTAGGGTGATAACAGAGTCCTTACCTTTAAATCCTATGGTTGTGATCTTTGTTTCATCACCGGAATCATATCCTAAATCATGTTGTGTAGTCGCAACATTCTCTTGTTTTCCTTTGTTGTGAAAATTTTTGGATCTCATCTCAGGATGAAGTTTCCAACAATGATCTTCATCATGGCCTTCTTTTGAACAATGTTTACATGTGATTTTTTCTCCCTCTTTCTTTACTAAAACATTCTTCTTCCCTTTTCCTTTGTCTCCACTCTTCAATGGATTTTTTCCACCCTATTTAGAAGCATGGTTCCCTCTTGCTTCTAAATGAATTGCCACACAAACTTCATCTAGTTTTGTAGGGTTAATCGTGAGAATTGTGTGTCTCAAATAACTATGTAAACCTCCAATTTATTTGGGGACAGTGCCTTGAGAGGATAAATATATATACCCAAAATCAAAGATCTTTTCCTAAATTCTTGAGTATAGCTTTACAAATTTTGACCCTTATCTTGCCTAAAGTTTTTCCAATCCATTATAACTTTTTGCATGTATGCTAATGGATAAAAGTGTCTTCTTATTGCAACAACAAAATCATTCCAAGAGGATAAAACCTTACCACTTTTCTTCATGTCCTCTTGAGTTTGGCCTCCCACAAAATGAGTTTTGCACTTTCAAACCTAAGAGAAGCAAGCTAAATTTTGGTTTCATCATCCTTGATTCTTTGTATCTTGCAATACACTTCATTTTGAAAAGCCCAATTATCCAATTTCTCAGCATTTACCTCTCCATTATACATAGTAAATTCAAACTTTATTTCAAGCTTTAACAAAGGAGTTTTACCATGTCCCTTTGGAGAATTTGGAGGTGTTTGTGAAAGGGTAGAAGAAATATAAGAAGAGGAGGATGATGATGAGGATGAGGATGGAGGTGAAGGTGGTGCCTTGTCACCATTCCCTCCATTCCCTTTTGGAGGTTTGTCTCTTTTTCCTCCATCTCCTTTAGGAGGTTTTGAGCTCTTTCCTTGAAACTTCAAATTCCTCTCCCCATAAATAAATTTTACCATTTCATACATTTCAAAGAAATATTTTCTGAAAGTTCTCTCATATTTAGACATCCCTTAAGGACCTTCTTCATGTACCATGACTGGTGAAGGTTGAGGTACGTGTGTTCTCCTTGAAACAATTTGAGATCTTGGCTCCACAAGTTCTCCTTCTACTGTTTTAATCTTCAACCTTGTAAGCATTAGAAAACACTTAAAAAAAAATCAAACCTTCAAAATAACCTTGAGATCTGATACCAAACTGATCTATAATGTAAACTTCAAGGTGATGGAAAAAATTGTAAAAATTTTTTTATGTATTTTAGGCAATGGGTCACTTTGAAAAACACATAAAATAATGGTTTTTAAATTTAGTTAAAAAAATAAATAGATACAAATATACCATATCGGAAACACATAACAACAAAAATGATAAAGGAGTTCACCCCTCTCCTGGGCTGCATCTCATGGTCCAGCTTCCAATGTTGGGCCTCTTTCATTAAGTGCTAAAATTTGTGTTTGCATGGACTTACAGTGCTCAGAATGTAAAAAATATGTCTCCAATGGATTCAGAACAATAAAAAGCCCCCAGTTTAGCTCTTATTGGGCTCAATTTGGCCAAAAACTGAAAAAGTTATGCTCTCTAGAAGTTTTCCCTACTAGCTAATCTATAGATTGCACTGACCTGCTAACCACTCTATGAATATGCCTTTTTCGGAACCACCAAGCAATAATTTTTCCCGGCACCAACAAGTTTCTCACCAAATTGGGTGCAAAATGTCGCTTCCTTTAAATGCCCAATAAAGCCTATGGCAGAAAATATTGGCCACGTTGGGCCATGCGCGCAGGGGCTGGGGCTTACCACCCACCCCTGTCGACATAGCCCCTTGGCTCTTCGGAAATGGTTCCATGGAGTTCCATATAACCTAGGGCTATCACCATTATTTTTCACCTAACTATTAAACTCCCAACCAAGCTCTATGTCGATTTCCACTAGTCATATGTGGGTGTCACGACTGTCGGCTAGTCCCCAAGGCTCTGCCCCCACAACGATTAGCTTTGGTTTGGTGGCGATTTACCTATGGGTGAAGGAAACTTGGGTCAGGGATAAGCCTGAGCCCTCGGATCCCACTTTCCTGTGGTCCCGTGGGTGGTAAGGTGACCAAGGGCTAGGGTAAGACATTGTATTGCAACTCTACAAGTCTCATGTTCGATTTTGGTTGGGCCTCTGGCTGACCCTTGACAAATTTTATTTGACCTTGGGGTGCCACATGGAAGCTCATGACTAGGCCACGTGGCATCCCACCATTATCCCAAATAAAAATTCAACCATTAATCAAATGCACCCAAAATGAACCAATCATATAAGGCCACTTGGAAGCCTTCCATTGGCCCAAATTGTACAATCAGCTTGCCTAGTCATCATATAGACTGTCCAGTCAAGAGTCTTACATCCAACCCACAACTTTTTTACCTATTTGGGAAAATGGTTAGAACGCAATATCGAGAGCACAAGATAACGATTTTGAGTGATTCAAGTTGAGTTGGATTCAAGTCATTGAGTTCTACGCTCTGGTATAGGTTTCGAGCACTTTTGAACACTTTGAATTTTGAGCACTTTATTGATCCCTTGGATCATTTCTATTGTAAAGAAGAGATCTTTGGAGCTCAAAGTAAACAAAAAATCTAGAATCACTTGCAGAAAAGATACAAGTAGGAAACCTTTGAAAAAAAAATTGCATAGCGAGTCTCCATTGATTCCAAGCCATATGGACATTATCTTTGTAATATAAGAACTCTAATGACAATGTAAAATGATTATTATGATTTTAGAATGCAACATTAATTGACTTTTGTATCTGATAAATAGGCTCTCTTATTAGAGTTAAAATAATAATGAAAAAGAGATCAATTTGACCACATGAGAATATTTTACGCAAATTAAGTGCCTAGCCATTAAAAAAATATTATGTTGGTATTGCACACAATGGATAAAATACTTTAACAAAAAATAACTCACCATGCTAGATGATGCACCTCCTCCCGTCCCAATGTGATATGCAAGACCACCAATCTATGACCACAAATATTCTTAGAGTGATTAGAGTACGTGAGTAGTAAAAATTGAACAAGACCAAATTATTGAAAACATTGATGATTCTGCACATTGAAAGTACATATTCATTTTTAATATTCAAGAAACTAACCTTGAAAAGAATCATTCTGACATTAGTTTCCCATTTATGTATATGTTCATGGTAAATCTGTCACATAAATGACAATGTGAAGAACCTCCCCATGTTAAATATCTCAAGTTTCTACATAAGGTATTCTGCAATACTAAAGTTCAAGAGAATGACTAGAAATTGGCCAATTTTTGCACTAAACATGATTGATTTAAGTCATTCTCATTGCTCACAATTTGGTAACCTCATCCCAAATGTTCATGTATACCCCTACAATGGTAACAAAATGTATATTAGACACTTAATTTGGGCTTTTAAGCTTACATAGACATCATAATCAACAAAAAAATAGCCACTCAATATTGCATTGATGAATAGAGAAAACCTAAATCAAGGGCTCTCCAAACTTGTTTCCATAACTAGATGTAGTGTTGCTTGCATCAATTAGGATATGTCAGATATATTACAACATGAATTGATTTAACAGAATCCACAAGATAGAATGGCATGAACATTCAACATGGAAACATCTAGTAAACATTGAGCTTCCAACAACAAAAGAAATCTAAGATTTACAGAGATATGAATAGACATTTCAGGGAAAATGTTAATTGGCATCAGTAAATCTAAATACCTCAAATGGAATAAGATGTTGCAATCTTCAAATGGTCTAATGTTGGATATAAGGAACATGTACAAAGTAACTGTATTTTAGCATGTTAATTAGATATTTTCAACATATAAATTACATATAGTGATTTTTTTTGTCATTAAAAGCATATGTTTCTCATATGATACATATGTACCATGTGGTAAAGGCCATAAAGGAGGAAAATAAACATTTCACCCAACATTGTTATTTTATTTTCAAGTAGTACACACAGGTGGGGTCGATTAGTCAATGTTAACTACCATTACAAAGATAATCCTTTGATAGTTGAACTAAGAAAATCACCTAGCCTCAAATATATGAACATAAAATAAATTTCCTTAGGGACTTCTTATCACAATAAATGCTAAAATCCATCAGCTCATTAATAAGAGGTGATACCTTTGAATATTTTCATGCAACAACCTAGAGGAGATGAATGATATGCAATCTTTTTCCCCAAGATTTTTTTTGTTTTTAAATCAGCCTGTGGATTCATGCAAAAAAAATATGTCAATCTTGAATATATAATTGATCAATGAAAACATATCAAAATTTTAAAGTTTAAATATATAATGAGTATTGCAAATAAATCACTAATTTTCCCAGGTGACCTATTTGCATTATTAGTCATAAATTGGATGTTGATAAAGGAGATAAGTTGAACCAAAGAAAGTGAAAAATGGCTAGGGGAAAGGAATTAATTAAGTAGTTGCAAGGAAAAATAGATGAGTGATTCAGTAATGCTAACTCAAATGGGAAAATAAAAAATGCAGGTGCTAATGGAGGAAGAACCAAAGGGATATAATTGTGTGGGCAGAATCCACTAGAAGGGCATTGTCAATAAGAAATTTGGTCAAATGGTTGCAATAGGTGCATGCTGACGGAGCATGTTCAAATGGAACAGTGTCATTAAAGCCATTTGTTTGATGAGGAGTTGTTGATAGGAGTGTAAGTTGACTGGAATGTTGTTCATGAAAAAGTTGGTCAATAGGAATGTTCCCAATAGTTATGTTACCAATGAATCTTTTTAAAGACTTCAAAAAAATGAATGGCTTTTCTCTACTCATCTTGACCATGTGTACTACATGATTATGGCATTAGATAAACCGAAACAAAAGGGGCTTGGGCAAAAAATCAAGACAAATCTTGCAAGGTGAAAGGCTTTTAAATCCATGAACTACCTCATTTCACATGTGCTAAATACATGGGATATTTTCATTCCACATTTTTAGATGGTTATGATTGTTAAGTCAAAACAATTGTACCAAAGTGTTATTGACCACAATGATTTGTATATGAATGAAATTAATTACTTGTCTTCAACTTGGTATCCATCAAAGGACTTCCAAAAGTGGCTAAGAAACCTATTGTCCACATGCTACAAAATATGTGTAGTAAATCTAAAATGCACCTAAATAAATAGGAAGAACACTTTCACTGCTTCTTTCCCTGTCATCAAAGCTTTGAAAGGAATGAAAATATTAACATGGGAATCTTGTTGAATTTGTAGCAAAAATGTAATTGGCATGCCACCTTGTTCCTAGAAGTCCTCTTCCAAATTTTGTTAACATACTCCCCCAAATTTTGAATCATGAAGAAAGTAAAGGATTCAACCCAAATTTTCCATTTCTAGATTTAGATATTATATCCAAATAACATCCCCCACAAGACATTCAACATTCATCTGCATATGTGTCTAGTAAAAATACATTTGTAGGTTAGACAAATTTTAATGCACAACAAAATTCCCTACAATGCTTAAACCTATCCCTTAAAAGCAATAGATGGTGTTCCACTCTCAAAACACAAATCTATGCATAGTGGTAAAGTATACCATCATTGGCATGGGATCCTTGGGTGACACCTTATCTTCATCAATACACCCCTATGATTCCATGCATGTAAAAATATACAATCAATGGCATACGCATCCACGAAATCCTACATATTGAGAGTATCAAGCTTCAATAAGAATATCAAAAGAACCATTATAAATATTGACAAAGTTTGTGATATGTTTTTGGGTACCTTACTTGTACCTAATGACCAAGTTAAACTATTGTAGATATGACATCTAATATAAGTGTTGAATTTCTACAACATGGGTTGAGTTTGTGAAAAAAAATTGATTAATGGTCAAAGTATTATAATTGTTTCCTTACTGAGTAAATAATGTCTCCAATGATTGATTGATTACATAATTACATAGATCGATGTAATAACGACACATATGAAATTTTTTGAGTGATGGACATAGAGTATCTCATTTCTCTTGGCATAATTACATATGTATACATGTGACTAGTACAATGATCAAAATTCCTATTGTGCATTATCCAAGGTGAACACTAAAAGTCAACCTTACACATTATGCTCAAATTTTCTCATGACTTCAATACCAAATTAGATAATCTTTATCATGCGCTCCTTTGTCAACTTTTACTATTAGTGCTATCGCATGACCATTCTTGACTTAGATAGAGCTAATGTTGCATCTGTATAGAACCACCAAACTCAATCTCAACACTGACTAAGTTTAAATGTTGGCACTATCAACTATCCTAGTCATGCAAAGAGAATTTTCATTGATGTAGGAGCAAGCATTTGGACATGGGCACAAAATAATCATGAGGAAAAAACATTTACATAGATAATTGTGTACATGGATTGTGTCCGAGAACAATATGAGGAGCATCGAATAGTGCTCAATGGAAGGAAAATCACGTTATAATTCTCTAAGGTGTGAGTATGAGCAAGTTAGGAGAATTTCAAAAATGGATTCCTAAAAACTCTACTATAGTGATTGTATCTCAATCATGATCCTACATTGGGAAAAAAACCCTCATTGAATTCACTATTAAGACAATTTTGTATAGCTTTAATTGAATCTTGGTTAAACTCTTGCATTCTTGCCTGATTGCTCCACTTTATCAGTTGAGCCTATTAAATTTTATTTTAGCTTTTTATATCCCATTGTTATTTGATCTATGATGCCATATTTCAATCTATACATGTCATTCAGCTTGATATCATCAATCACAAAAACAACATCAACTATAGTTAATTTAATCCTCTATCAACTTTTTCCATGCCTAAAAGGTCAAGTCAAGAAAGGAAAAAAATTTAGGGCATAAGCCATTATATTGCTTGTTTTCCACTTGTTTCCCTCTAGACTAAAAATTCCATCTAAAAATAAATATATGTTCACAAAATCATGTATTAATGACACCAAAATAAAAATCACTCCACTAGTAATAATAAAAATTTTAATAGGGTCTCAAGGAATTACAATTAGGGTAAAAGGAAAAGAAAGAAGGATTGTAAACAAAGCAAAACTTAAAATAGTTAGGAAATGAGAATGCAATGAAACCCAATCGATCAACATAGGAAACATAAGGTAACAAGCTCCACTCCTAAGATACTAGACACGACAACATTTGGTTCCTCTAATGTTGACATTGTAAAGTGAAAATAGTGATATCAGCACTCAAATGCCAAAATTATGAGTTTTTACACTTAAGTAGTCTCATATGAGGGATTTCTGAAGTTCTTTCCTTCTAGTGCCACCTATATGTTAAAATAGATACATGATCAAAAGATTACAAAATCTACAACAAAAACACTAACAAGGAAAAAACAAATTACATGTACAGTCATCATGCAAATGAAGAGGAAAACACACTTTTGGTCCTCATAATATCAAATATAGAGCAAATCCACTTCAATTGTTGAATAATGTTAGCCCCCATAAAAGGATTTAGATAGATTGAAAAGCTAAAATCTCTATCTAACATGAGGGGAAACTAAAAAAATAAATTAGAAGGAAATTGTAAGAATAAATTAGAGAAAATTTGGTAAGGAACCTCTACAAACCATGCATGCATGCCAAAAATAATTCAACTCCCAATATATGTTAGAATTTTCTAAAACGTAGAAGATAAAGTGTAATCTGTAAATTACCTATGCCTCTACCAAACAAAAAAGGCTCATGATATAACTTATTGATGATGTTTCCTCTGGTATCATCCCTGGAACAATCCTAGGTTCAAGAAGTGGAATTAAATCTTGATATCTCCTTCAACAATAGTTATACTAATCTAACCAATAGTTAAAGAATCAAGAAAATAATAAAATAAATTAACAAACATTTTTATAACTAAATAACAATTAAAAAGACTTGAGTGCATGAATACCTAAATGATCTCATCTTGGTTTCAAGAATAATTTATTGTAATTTAATCTTAGAGAAAACCTTCCTCGATTTGATGAAGTAGTAGAAAATTCAACAGACTTTTGTGTTGCTCTGTTGGATCGAGGGAGGCTTCTTCCAACATTATCCAATTCCTAATCTATTCTCTACTGAACATGGAAAACCACATGAAGGTGGAAGCTCTTATGCCCCCCCCCGCTAAACATCACTCTTGATTCCTCAGTACTCAATCTATCTACTAGAAAATAGTTGAAAGCAATACACTAAGATTCATAAATCTAGACACTAGAAAAACAAAAATTTCATAAAGAAACATATGTGGTTTTGTACATAAATAAAAATATAGCATTCATTCATTAACATATTTATTCATCCATTAATCATAGACATAAAATACTACATCTAAATAAATTGTATCATCAGAACTTTGTTTCCATAATATGGTACATGATGTTTCTAATTATATAACTAGTTCAATCACTTGTTTTTCATTTTCTTTTTCTTTGAAATTAATTGAGAAAGGAGGAGATCAGTTCCTTCTTCCCATTTAGTTGTTATGGCCTCTTCTAGTCTTCTTGATGACCTAGCCATGTACTCATGATGTTGAGGTTGCTAAAAGAGGGTTGAATCATCAACTGCAACAAGAAAAAAATGTTAAATTAATATTTTTTGTTATTAATATTACAAGTATTTCATTAATAAAAAGATAACTAGAGTGTTATATACCTACTAGAGTAGTGGAAGCAAAAAATTATTAGTTTTGAATGTGGCCATATGTTCCTCTTTTTCTCTAGCCTCATCCTCTACATGCTCTATAGTTGAAACAGGAAAGGTTGTAATTAATACAACATTTGCAATTAAATGTTTTATTGTAATCCTCTTTCTACATGAAGAAAAGGTGAGGCTACCCAACTATTCAAAGAACTCATTCAAAGGAAACATCATTGAAGTAGAACATTAATAATAATAAAAATACCTTTGCAGTGCCATTTTTTACCTGGTGCACTAGTCAACATCGTTGGAATGGTTTCCCTATGCTCCTCTTCTGGTAGAGGATCCCCACATATGAAATGCTCTACCATTGAAAGCAGAAAATTTATAAGTATGAAATTATTAAGTATATGATTAATATATAACTATGTTAGTCTCATGGGCCTCACCTATAGAAATATTATTAGGTTGTACCCCATTGTCATGGGGATGCATGGGAGAACCATATTTTGGCTGCAATGCACTGTCAACAAACTGCTCATTGGTATTTTTTCTCCCCTACTTAAAACAAATCAACACATTAAATTTATGGACGAAATCAAATATGATTGTATTCTATAAGTAATGAAAGTTCAATGTAGATTTATTTTTACTTATTGTGTCCTTCAAACTAGATCTTGGTGTTTGTCCCATACATATTTGGTGATAAAAAATAGCTTGAAATACAAACCTGAAATTAATTTGTGGGTCTTCCTTTGTGGCTTGGATTCTAAACTCGTCTCCCTGCATTGGATAAGAGTATTGATTTTTGCTATTAGCTAGCGCAATTACCAGAAAGTTGGAACATGATATAACAAATAATATTTTTAATATGTTTGGGTACTTATAACTTGTGCTTTTAACTTTGAACAACAGTTGTAGCCTAGTTTTTGTTTCCCATGTTTTTGAAGCCTTTCCTTAGTGGATTTTGAAGTGTCAGGGAAGCTATGAAAAGTTTCAAGTATGTTATATACCACCATTTGATTTAAAACTAAAGAAAATTAAAATTATTGAATTCAAAATGTAATTTACCTTGGTGCACCAAGTGGTTTTTTGCCTTTTTTTCTCATTTTCCTCTCATCTACGTCATCAATGAGGGCCTTCCATTCCCTCTAGGGAATCACTAGTGGAGATATACCTAGGTTCATTTGAAAGTGAACCCTATACATGTCCCATGAATATTTTAAATATGTTTCCTTTATGAAGGTTACCTCTCTTTTATTGAAGGTATCTACCCCAAACAGACCTTCAAGGTAGTCCATCAGCTCTTTCTTCAATTTGTAATTTTAGGAATTCCACCTTGTGAATATGGTGGGCCGAAAAATTAACAACAATTTTCGTTCATGTGTTTATAAAACAAGTTGTTTCCTACATGCAAAAATATATGGTCATTAGTTTGAAAATAATAATCTAGATGATTTAGGTTTGAGATAGACAACATGAAACCCATAGTGTCATCAATAGGGTCAACTATATCACCACCTCTAGAGAATGGTAGTGTGTTCTCCTTGGGGGGCGTCTACTCATGGGTCCTAGCTAAAGGTGTGGACCTAGTATGAGTTTTGGTACTATGACCACTCGAAGGTGAAGAAGCGAACAACCTCACAGGTATATGCCAGCTTTTGGTGGTTGCATGATGTGGTGTCTCTGTCAAAAATTCTATATAAGAAGAAAATTATTTTTCGATTAGATAATACATGTAAAAGTTAAAAAAAAAAAAAAAACTTTCATAATTGAACTTATAGCATAAAAAAATAATCACTTTAAAATATGGGTATTACCTTATATCTATGAAAATATTTCTTCAAGTTGTAGACCCTATCTATAATCTCATGAGTTTGATCTCTAATGTGAATCAGATGAACAAGTTATTGGTTCGATTTAACCAAAAGCTTATTGATTGTTATGATTGGGTTGGGGGAATTGAACAACTCCTCCTCATCAACCCAATCATCACTATGATGTCCCTTAGAGTACATATTTCAATAAAAGAAAAATTATTTCAACTATTTAAACAAAAAATACATTAAATATAAATCGAATTTGTTAATTTTTTACCATTTCTGATTGTGCTAACGCTTTTTCACGATCAACCTGCCACATTACAATATAATTTTTTGCATAATAAACACATAATAAATTAGATGAGGATGAAATTTGGATTGTGGTTAGTTGGAACATATATACACACATAAAAAAATATATATATATCCATAGATTCTTCTATTTACCCCTCAAAAATGAAAAATGACAATAGATATAACCTTTTGATAACTTAGTCATACGATGTTCATTGGCTATGAAATTTTGATAGTAGGTAGCTAAAAAACACATCTAGATGCCCATCAAACTTCAAAATAAAAATCATTTTTTTTATCTCCAAAATGGTGAAAACCAATTAGGATTATTGTCCAAAAAATAGGTGAGGTAATTTTTACATGCTTGAAAGAAAACCTGGTTTATCTCTCCCAAGACAAAAGGAACCAATTGGAGGAGGAATGTGAATGGAAATCAATGCCAAAATATAAATAGGTATTTCAAGGACATACCATAGAACTAGTTCTTTCATAAGCACAACACCGTCATCTTATTCTTAGTAATAACAACACCACAACCAATATTTGTCGTTTATTATACTTTTTTTAGTATATTTTAATTTTTTTTCAAGCTACTTATTTTTCTAATTGTATTTTTCAATGGTTAGAACTCAAATTTTTAGCATATGTATCATTCTCCATTATTAAAAACCCTTTAATGATGAAAACTCTTTGGGGGTTCCATTAGACGCTAGGATGTTAGAAAACCAATGTTCTAGTTGGAATTTCTTGGCAAAAATAGAAAAGGTAAACCATATTATAAATAAATTCCAATGGTAAAAACTCCTTTGGGGACTTTAAAGATGGATTGAAATATTTATCTTTTTGAGGATCTCTTTAGTCTTTCCTCAAGATGGATGATTCTACTCTACTCTAGTAGTTCAAAGTTTCATTCTAGAGACATACAACTTATTCAATATGGTGATATTTTCTTCAGCTATAATGTTGATTATTTTAACACCAATAGAGGATATACATGGGATATTATTTACGGAAAACAAAGGATTTAAAAAAATCAATTATACTAAAAACTATAAAGTGCATTCTAATTAAAACCCAAGTCAAAACCTATAAAATGTGGCTAAGTGGGGAAAATAATATTTAATAATCAAAGAATCAAAAATATAGCATGTTCGTGACAAAAAGAGGACTCCTTCCATATAATTTTTATATTTTCCCTTAGTCAAGCCCCAGTTATAATTGATGTATATTTTTTAAACTGAGTTGAGAAATATATACAAATGTTAACATGCATACTTTCTTTTCAAACATCAAATATTCCCATTACTTGTCCCCAACACGACTAGAAGAGGCTAGAGGTTTCCCCCTTACGTTTTCTTCTTCTTCTAGTTCTTCATCCTCTTCTTCCTAGGCTCATATCTATTATTGGTTGTATTTTCACCATATGAGGGAGAAGAAGGTGACAAATTGTACATATAATTGAAAATAGTGTGACAAATTTACAGAAGATTATTATTTTTCTGAATGATAACATAAAATATAAGAATAATGAATAAGAGGTTATGTACTGCCCCCATAATAACAATGCCTATATCTATTTGATTCAAGTTATAATTTATCAACAACTCTTCTCCTGCAACTATTGACTTTATCGCGCATACGAGTACACAATTTCCTCCACATCCCTCAAATATGTTATTAGGTTGCTTATTGTTGATTTTTTGTAACTATAGTCAATCTTCATAATGTATGATTAAGTCACTATGTATTTGTAAACCATATTTAAATGCTTAGATTCAAAATAAAATTATTTTGAGTCAAAGTCCCATTGCGAATTTCAAAAGGAATAAATTTTAATTTTTTAAATTAATATTTTTGACTCCAAAATTAAGGTCAACCTCCTCCTAGTCAAGTTATCCCTCAATAATTGTTCATGTTGGCTTCATACAAAATGCACATCTATCAGCCTCCATGTAAACTATATAAAGTCCCTGTTCACTCCTCCTTCTAGCAAAGACAAAGTTCACATTCTCTGTGGAAATTTTGGATGGTCTGAGGAAAGATTTTTCACACAGTCTAAGGCAATTCTGAGGAAGTTTGCATTACAATTCTAAGGTAGCTTGCATGATTTCCTGAGGCATATTGTATGTTTTTATAAGGAAGTTCGTATTATCCTCTAAGGTAGTGAAGATGTGTCTTAATTAAGTGAGAAAATACATAATCTATGTGGCAACGAGCAATCTATATATTTGATAGAAAAGGAGAATATGTATGATTTGAGACATGAAGTCTTATATGGGGCACGATATCTTGCATAAGAAGAGAATGAGATTGATTTACTTGATTAGGAGGATGTGCCTTAAACCAAGTTTGACCTAGTTAGACTTGGATGTGTTTATGTTGAATTAGAGAATTCTCTGTTAAAATGGGTTGTTGGGTTTTTCCCTATGTGTGTTTTCCCAAGGTAAAATTCCTTGTGTTCTTGTCTGGTTGTCTCTTTATAATCTTACGATACTAATACATTATACAGTTGTTGTCTTTCTATGTTATTATTTCATGATGAATGTTAATAAGATTTGAAAAGATAAAAAATAATTATCAATGTGAAATACCATGTAAAAATCAACATGCTATCGGAGCTAAGGTAAGATATGTAGCCTTAGAGGAGAATGTCTTTTATGTTCCATCTCAAGCCCTAGAAAGAAGAACGAATTGGTTCAAGATCAAAATTTTGTGGTCTTACTTTGTGGAATGGTATATAACCTCTAAGAATTCTCTTATGGTACTGATTCGAATGGCATGATCTTGTATATTGATCTATAAACCAAGACTTTTGTGTAAATTGTGTAATATTTCTTGTAAAGATAAACCTCCTTTATAGATATGTCTATCCAGGAGGGACCGAAACACTCAATTAATTCATTTGTATATGTTTTTTCTTAATGGAATTAAAATTTCAAGATCATGCATTATTCTAGTTCTCAAATCTAGTTCATTTTGTTATCAAAGGGTGTGCTTACAAAATATGCAACAAAAGACAAGCTGATTCGAAATCGTCAAACTTTTCTACAATAAGAAGATCTAGGGATTCTGGGTGAAATATATGAAGACCAAAGAAGTCTCATACATCTGAAAAATCCATCTACCTCATATGAAGAGAAATAATTCCTACCCCTTTGATTCATATTTATGATAAATATTGATCTTAATAATAATAAGGCAACTGAAAAGGTCATTGTTCTCACAAGGTTTTCAAAACATGTTACAATTGTTTAAATGGCGTTAAGGCAGGAAAATGAAGTCTTGTATCCAGACCAGCAAGGATACCAATCCAATATTTTTACTTGAAATATAATTCTTGCATCATAATCATAGTCTTATCTTTGTAATAATTCCTTAGGGTCCAGGTTCTTGAAAGGAATAAATTTATCCTTGATACTCATCTCAAGACATGAAATAAATTCCTTTTAAGAATGTTTGGATTGATGACTAAGTATGACATCGAGGATCATATCTATTGTAACAGGGATATATTGCCTAAATTAGAAATATTGAGCAACTGCATAGGAGAAATTGAATTTTTGTAGGTACTCTATTCTATTATGAGACCCAGATACATTCCAAAAGTTGACATGATTGATATGTCCAAACTTTATTGTATCTAAAGGCCAAAGTCAGTGAATTATTTTAGAACTTGTTATAGTAAAGGATAGTGAGAGATTGTGATAACTGAGTCACAAAATGGATTTTAGAAAAACCTTGAAGAGGATAGAAAATAGAATAGATAAAATATTGAAGTCGATTTCTTTTAACTAGAACATGTCATCTTGTGGAAGTACTCTATCAAGTAGGAAACTGGATATTTGATTAAGCTCTTGAAAATCTGAGCTACTTGATCTAATGATTTTAAATACTTTTGATGATGTGTTATGACTCCATAAGTTTAATAATCTCTCCTTGATGAAGTAGTATTATGAGATTTCAAGGTAAAAAAAGTTGAGTCCTTCTTTAGGATTGAAGAAGAAAGACAAGTCCCTCAAAGACTTGATATGATAGATACATTTCAAGCATGAAAAAATGATCAACTCCATAGCCTTGAAATTTTATTGTATTGACTTGAAAATGAATGCACAGATGAGCTTGTAAACCCTAGGGATTATGAAAATCTAGGGTATCAAAGATTCAACAATCCAAGGTTTTTTATAAGTAAGGTTCCTAAAACCTAGTAAGTAAAAAGAGTTTAGGTTTATGGACTCTTAAAAATTCTATGGTTTCAAGTTAAATATGTTAGCTAGATATTTTTAAACCTTAAATACATGGAGAAATGTTATGTGGAATTTTGCATCTATGGATAAATACTAATTCCCTAGGTAGGTAGTTATACCTAGAACAATAGATTTAAAGTGCTTATCCTATTTCTATAGATGATAAATAAGACAATGGAATCAAAGGAACTACTTGTTCTTTCTCTTTCCTTTTTTCTCCTTTGTATGGCTCTCGTTGCTCCTCCACGAACTTAACTCGCTCAGAAAGTACCTGCAAGCATAAATAGAAGACAGAGAACCAATCAAAGAAAGAGATCTATCGACTATAAGTAAATGGAATCAGATACATTCACACATATAAACATCATATATCAAGATAATAATATGGAAAAAGGTGTAAACAACTTTATTAAGTAGAAGGAAGAATTACAACCATGAAGTCCAGTCCATTGTCACTCTTCCAGCTTGGGTTCCAACCAACATCACATCAATAGCACAACACTCCAGCAACATGACAATAATTTATTATAATCTCAATCCTCATGCCAACAATATCTCCTTACAAGTTCTCAAAGTCCAGCCCCTGATCACTTAGATGAGTGCTCAATTTATAGGAAAGTGATGGTGCTTTGGTCATAAATGAGGGTATTGAATGGCCTTCCAAACTTAGAGTTAGTTTCCATGGAGGAAGGGATGAGAGGATAGGAGGTTATTTAAATCATTCCCTATCCAATTTCAAACTCATAGGAGATGATAAGTGTGGGAATCTTCTTGATGGCTCCAAAAGATAAGAATATGCCCAAAACCCTATGATGATTTCGCTCAATCTCGCCTAGTATAGGTTAAAGTGGGCCTAAGTGCTCTAGAAAGCACCCTAACATGGGCCTACCTACACTAAAGTGCACTTACCCCTGACCAAGGTTGCGCTGGTCCATCAAGGAGGCATTTCTAGAGGGCTTCAGGCCAAGAAACTCTCAGAGAAGGAGGAATTCAAAGTGGTGACTTGTCTAGGGCATGTAGCAACTAAATTAGCGTTTAATGAGCACTGATGGTACTGATATGAATGATGGGAGTTATGTGCCCAAATTAATCTATAATTGCTTCACCCTAAAGCATGAAGTCAAAAATGTTAATATCGAGTGTTGTGCTTTACGATGTGATGAGGAGGTTCCAAAGTGGATGGTGACCTGCATCGATTACAATACATAATATCATAATATTTTGATTTTTTCTCATGAATTGTTGAGGGAAGGCATACCCATGCTTAGCATATAGACTTTCATTACAAGTACATAGATAGTTATCTACAGATATAGACCCATGATCACATGACCATCAATGTAAAGCCAATGTACGGATGATTCGGTACATTTCCTGAAATCGCATCCTGGACGGATGAAACTAGACCCAGGGTCTTCTATCTTGTTCAATCATTCACTCATGTATGAATCTAACCATGTGAATATGTGATCTGGAGTTGAACATGGGAAGACACTGTCTGATTACCCAATTATGTAAGCTTTTAACAAATGCAAGAGAAATCACCAATAATGATAATGATCCTCAAGGTACTGTAGTACATTCTACATGGTGTGAATAGATGTTTTGATGTCGAACACCATACAAAGTCTTTCAGTCGAAGGCCAATGATGTCAACCTATCATCGGAAGCAAGAAACCTAGCATTGATGTATGCAAGCCTCAAGGTACTGGAAGGGTGTTTCTAAGTCAACTTCTTAGATAATGTTTTGATGTCGGCAAGAAGTGACTCATCTCAAGAGCGCCTTGATGTATCCCACATCAATTACATGAAATGAGTGTAATGAGTTTTGGATACATAATGTGACCGATGACACAAAGTTCATGAATGGTGATCATGAAAATGAAGGCTTACAAGTATTGCAAAGGATGAAGTTTACTGATTGACTTCTCTTAAACATATCGGTGACACTTAATGAATTAGCAGCATTGACCCAAAACCAAATGATGGATGGTGTGATAGACCAATGGTATGATAACCATCAACAAGATAACCCAACCCAAGTAGTCATAGAGATGAAGTGAAAGTGTCATGTTCAAAAGCGACCTGCTACCATAAAGTGGTTTACCCGTTTTTCCATTTTCCCTAGTCATTGCTAACCAGTACCTCTTTATTTTTATCAAGCTTGAGGTGGATAACATATGCTTGTTGTATAATTCCACCTTTCGGGTGAATCAATTGCTATGTGATGTTTGAATGAGTCTAGCAAAAGTGAAACTCGGTCTTGTCATGATGGACAAGTTTGTCGCTATTTGATGTTTTAACGATTTTAACGACAATGAGAACTCGATCCTTTTCATGTTTAGAGAGTTTGAAAAGGGACAACAGGAAAAATTCACAAGTTCATTTTCGTATATTTGTCTCTCAAGTCTGAAAAAGCATAAAAAAATACGAGAGAGAACCTATTGACCCTATTCAATCAACGTATTCCTTTTTCGTAAGTAATTTATCTCAGTCTAGAAAAGGGTTAAACTTATACTGAGTAGATGTCATTTCCAATCCATTAATGAGTTGTAAAGGACAAGTGCTCGATAATATTTTCATATTTCAAGAGTTTGAAAAGAGCTTAAAAAGAAATCCACTTTGATGAATGAGTGGTGTCTAGGATAGAAACTTGTTCTAGTGGTGTTGGAACTTCTCAAAACATGTTTATTTATGTGAAGAGGTTGGCTAATAAGACCAATTGTTGCAATTGTTCTTCAAAAAAGGTAAAACAACCAAGTGAAAGCATATGATCAGCCAAGCAGATAGTGACGATGGAAGGAGAAAAACCAAGGCTTATCTGACAAAAAAGCCTGATAGAATGGCAATCACGAGGGTTAAAATGGAAATGGGATCATTTTTACACAAGCTTGAAACCAAAAAGCTATGCTTGGATTCAGTTTCATTTCTAGACAAGCTTGAAACAAAGAACTATGCTTGACTTTAGTTTCATTTTTACACAAGCTTGAAATGAAAAACTATGCTTGAAATCAGTTTCATTTTTACACAAGCTTGAATCATGAAAACTATGCTTGAGATTGGTTTACATGCCCCCAGCATGATGACTCGATTCTTGGTGCATGCCCCCCAAGCTTCATTACATTCACCTAAGTAGACTACTCATGGCTATTAGGTGGATGGAATGAAGGTTCATTTACAAGATCAAGTGAAAGACTTGAATTGGATTTTACGACATCTACTCAAAGACTCGACTTGGAACTTTCATCCAAGGGACCTTGTTTCATTTTTTAATGAGCTTGATACAAGACAAATAACTTTGCTCAGATTCCTTGTTTCATTTTTTAATGAGATTGACACAAGACAAGGAACTATTCTCATGTTCCTTGTTTCATTTTTTAATGAGATTGACACAAGACAAGGAACTATGCTTGTATTTCTTGTTTCTTTTTCTAACGAGGTTGACACAAGACCAAGAACTATCCTCATATTCCTTGTTTCATTTTTTAACGAGCTTGACAGAAGACAAGGAACTATGCTCAGGGGACCTGTTTCATTTCTAAATGAGGTTGACATAGTAAAATAATTGTCCTCTTACACTTTGTTTCATTTTTTAACAAGGTTGACACAAGACCAGGAACTTTCCTCATATTCCTTGTTTCATTCTTTAACAAGGTTGACCCAAGACAAGAAACTCTTCTCATATTCCTTTGTTTCAGTTTTTAATGAGGTTGACACAAGACCAGGAACTATCCTCATATTCTTTGTTTCATTTCTTAACGAGGATGACACAAGACAACGAACTCTCCTCGTATTCCTTTCTTTCATTTTTCAATGAGCTTAAAACAAGACAAAAAACTATGCTCATATTCCTTGATCACGACCCATAAGAGGTCATGATTTCCAAGAGGTTCTGATCAAATGGGAGAACAATGCTTTGGAAGGGATCTATAGCAAGGAAACCAAGATATGGTTCCAATGCCCCTAGTAAATAATGTACAAAATCATGGAATTGATCATCAGTTGATGTAGGCATGGAATGGGTTGCCAAATAATTGACCCATGGTGGGGAAGATAACATTGGAACAAAAGGACCACTTAGGGAAGATGGTTGACTAGAAGCCATATTTGGACTGAGAAATGAAAGCTGGTTAACAGTGACAATTTTGTCTTCATGTGAGAAACACATCACTTGAAAGAGTGTTGAAACAATAGCTCCCATGTCATAAACATAGTCACGCCAAAGAAGTAAATTGTAATCTAAAGGGCCTGGGACTACCATCATATTGAGATAAAAAAAAATTCCTCCCAAAGTAATAGGCAATTGAGGAAGGATCCCTAATGGTTGATTGGTTCCTCTGTTAAAAGCCAACAGATTCTAGGTAACAGGCACAAGTCGTAGCGAACCAAGTGCTTGCCAAGTAGTAGAGGAAAGGATACTCACATATGCACCTTCATCTATAATCATGCCAGGTACAATCATATTACAAAATTGTACTATGATCTAGAAAGGAAAATAAGAAGGAAGATGGCATCCTATCAGTCGATTCTAATCAAAGGAAGTGACCAAACTACTTTGAGGGGGTACCATAGAAACGAGTGTATTATCCCCTTGAGTTACTGGAAAGGGGAGATTTTCCTCCTATCTTGATGGAACAGGAGGGTTGTCTCCAAGCTCATTAGAATCTGAAGAAACAAAAAGAACCTAAGTGGTGTCATACTCACTCTCTATGGGAAAGGTATGATTAACTAAAGGTGAAATCGAGTCAACTTTTTCCTCGACCTGTGATTGGTCAAGTATATACTCATGGGATTCACATTCAGAGAGAGTGGGTTTGACTGATGGTTGATTTGGGTTAGCCACTTCATCAACTAGTGAAGGATTAAGGGAGAGTCTCCTGTAACTAGATGGAAGTCACTACAGAGAAGCAGGATGATTATCCAACACTTTTTTGGCTTCATCGAGATAGGGACAAAGGTGAATGGAGTGATTCACTTCACAAAACCTACAATGAAACTTAACTTTACCCTTCTTTCCATGAACTTTACTACCACTAGTTGATGGTGTGTCACCAGCATGATCTCCAGAAGTTGATGACATAGGATGATGTGAACGAGAAGACCATTCTTCTAATATTTGAGGAATACTAGAACAATTTCAAAGAAGATAGTCTCTCGTACAAATTTTGCATGGATATCAAACTTTGTGAGGCTTATCGGATGATTTCTCATCAGAAGTTGCATTTAAAGAAATGGTTGCTTGGTTGCCCCCTTACTGAATTTTCTTCTTATTCTTCTTCTTCTTCCTCTTCTTCTTCTTCTTCTTCCCTTTCTTGTTCTTCTTAGCCACCTAGTTACTAGTGTCAATACTTTCACCAGGTGAATAGGAATAAGGGGAGGAAGAAAAAACTAAGGAAGAAGGCAAAGGGTCAACTTTAGGATCACCTGGAGGTTGACTTTGTCCAGTTGTAGGAATATTCAATTGTGGGGCCAAGGAGGTTGAGAACAACCATACTGGAAATCTGATGGTAGTCCTGGAAGGGACAATGTATCCATATAAGGAGCACCAATATTTTCGAAAGGAGGAAAAGGACTAGGATTCCCATCAAAAGGAATTCCTTGATCAGTGGACTACGAAGTTGTTGCCATATGTCTAAACCTAAGATCAACTATGGAGTGAGCATGTAGGATGTTATCCACGATCAATTAATTATATTTTAATCAAAGTAACATAACAAAACAAAAGAGGGATGATCTAGGCAAAAGGATTACCAAGCAACTGTGAAGTGTAAAATACCTCCTGGTGAACCAAGAAGTACGGGTAAGCAATCTCCCCGAATACTTTACGTACTGTAACACCTCCCTATATACCAAAAGGTATGTGGACGAGCTATGATATACTCATGTACATGGAATGAGGTATCACACTTGGAATGTGTCACAGACAAGTTTGCAATAGCTGCTATGCTTAACGATGTCGGAACACGTCTCTAGCCTAGAACTCTAAATGTTATGCGTTAAGTTACAATGCTCCATTAGGTTAATTGAGATAACTTTTAAGTTGATCTTCTTAATAATTTTCCTTTCAAGTTTCACCGCGTGATGTATGTTTGTAATTCCTAGAATGAAACTAACATGAGAAACATTATTTCATTCAATCACCAATGAAAACTGTAGCTAATATGGATAGAGAAATCAGATTATTTTAATAAAAGAGCAAAGAGCACATCTAATGTAATTGGCATAAACTATTCCTACAAGCACACACAAACTTTTCAATGCACGATCCATGTTTTTCTTTTCAATTCCCTTAATGTTGTGATGAACAAAAGGAAACTAATGAACATACAATCAATCAATATTTTTGCAAGAATGAAGACTTTACGACAGTTCCATTTCGAAAGAAATGAAGACTTTTACAACACTTTATTTTGAACAAATATTAATCGACTATAAACTAACTTTGAAAATGAATTGGTAGTGATAAGGAAATCATTTAAGAAACACTAAACAATCAAGGATGGAGTAGGGCTAGCAAAGGAAACACAAATTGATTTCAGAGACACAAGCATCATTGACCTTTTAGCATGTAGAAACAAAAGGAAATTTGGCAAAAAAATCAACTCAAAGGAGGGAACTTTGTCCTAATGAGGATCACTGTAGTCTTGAATCGGAGACATTGTGCTTCAGAGCACTATCCTCAAGCCAAGGGTACTTTTCAGTGCTCTGTCTTTAGACCAAACTTGCATTGGTGTGAGAGAGGCCATCCTAGGGGCTTACAAGCACAATTATTACCAAAAAACACTTCAAAAAGGCTGAAACAAGATCAATGGAAGCAAGTAAAGTCTACTAGGGTGTACTAGGGTTAAGGTAAACTAACCAGAATGATGATTGTTCCCCAGCGGAGTCGCCAATATTTTGTGTGGAATTTTGTATCTACGGATAAATACTAATTCCCTAAGTAGGTAGTTATACCTAGAACAACAGATTTAAAGTTCTTATCCTTTTTCTATAGATTATAAATAAGACAAGGGAATCAAAGGACCTACTTGTTCTTTTGATTTCCTTTTGTCTCCTTTGTATGGCTCCCATCACTCCTCCTCGAACTTAACTCTCTTAGAATGTACCTGCAAGCATAAACAAAAGACAAAGAACCAATCAAAGCAATAGATCTATTGACTATAAGTAAATTGAATGAGATACATTCACACATATAAACATCATATATCAAGATAAGCATATGGAAAAGGGTGTAAACAACTTTATTAAGTAGAGTGAAGAATTACAACCATGAATTCCAATACATTGTCACTCTTCCAGCTTGGGTTCCAACCAACATCACATCAATAGCACAGCACTCCGGCAGCATGAAAATACTTGCTTATAATCTCAATCCTCACACCAATGGTATCTCGTTACAAATTCTCAAAGTCCAATCCCTGATCACTTAGATGAGTGCTCAATTTATAGGAAAATGATGGTGCTTTGGTCGCAAATGAGGGTATTGAATGGCCTTCCAAACTTAGAGTTAGTTTCCATGGAGGAAGGGATGAGAGGATAGGAGGTTACTTAAATAATTCCCCATCCAATGTTGAGCTCATAGGAGATGATAAGTGTGGGAATCTTCTATATGGCTCCAAAAGATAAGAATATTCCTAGAACCCTATGATGATTTCGCTCAATCTCACCCAGCGCAGATCAAAGTGGGCCTAAGTGCTCTGGAAAGCACCTTGACATGGGCTTACCTGCACTGAAGCATACTTACCCTTGACCAAGGTTGTGCTGGTCCCCCAAGGAGGCATTTCTGGAGGGATTCGGGCCAAGAAACTCTCAGGGAAGGAGGCATTCAAAGTGGTGACTTGTCTAGGGAATGTAGCAACTGAATTAGGGTTTGATGAGCCCTAATGGTACTGATCTAAATGATGGGAGTGATTTTCCCAAATGGATCTATAACAAGAAGTAATCCTATGGTTTATGGGAAAAACCCTAGGATCAAACATTTACATTGAAAGAAGAAACCCAAAAATGGAATGACATCATGAAAATGGTATGGATGAAGCTGATAAAAATTGTTGATGATTGAAAGGAGACTAGATAACAAGAGGGATTTTATGTCTTCTCAAAAGATAATCATTTTATGTATCACTCATTTGATTATTACTATTGTTGATTTTACTAGTAGCAGGTCTCTTCTCCTTAAATTCTTTTCTTAGTTGTGATTTTTCTTCCATCGCCTCCTAATGAGGAATGAAGGTACATATTGAATTCTACCAATGTTTTTGGTAGTAAATGGAAGAATGGAGTAAAGTTATGACAAAGATACTCTTTGTGATGAGAGATATTGTAATAAATTAGATGTTTACTTAAAGGGAGTACAATGTCATTGATTTTTGTCAAGACAAAATATGATTGGATGGTAAAAAGTAAAAGGCTAAAGATTATCTCAGTAAAAGGAAAGAATCTTATGAAAGGACATTTTTTAAGGTAAACTTCTACAAGGATCATATTTCTCACTGAAATAAGTGAACTTCCTAGGGATGGTGAGGTAAATGAAGAAGTCCTACACTTTTAAGTAGAAATATTGCATCATACAGGCTCCTCTGAGTTGATGCATTCAAATTGATGATTGATCCTACATGATTAAATGACATAAGAAGAAATTATCATATGTTAGAGGGAGTTTCATTGACTATAATATTTTCTCTAGAGGAAGAGGTCTCTGCAGGGACCCTTGCTCAACTTCAAAGGGAGTTGAACTTAGATGAAGGATGTGGACAAGGCAGCTAATAGTACCTATGAAAAAGGGAGAAAATCAGGATTTCTATGGCAAGATCTATTTCAAAAATAATACTAGTCAAGATGATGGATCAAGAAAAGGAAGCAGATCAATTGATCCAAGGAATATTCTTCAACATGTGGTTAAGTACTAACATGGTATAGTTAGTCATGGCATAATTAGAGAAATGTAGCTGCAAAATCTAAAAAATAGAGAGAGTTCACATATCACTTCTAACTTGGCTCTGATGTTGTGGATGAGAAGGAAACAACCATTTTTTTCACTTATAGGCTAGGTATGTTACAACATGAAATGAAAGTAGTATGATTTTGTCTTTCACGACTGATTAATCAAGCGTAAGTAATAGCATGATCACGATTCATGGCACCTTGTGATCTAATATCACTACATTTGTGACATGGTGAGAACGATAAGGCTCAACTACATCTCCACTAATGAGAAGGAAATTGATGTTTTGGCAAATCTATTTCCCAAGGAAAATTTCTTGTACTTTAGAGACAAGTTGGGACTCTCGTTGAGAGGGGTTGTTGATATCTATGCAACACTTATGGGCATTCTCTTGGTAGGGAGAATAGGTTTGAGAGGCCTAGAATGCAGAACTATTAGAGTTGAGTGAGTGCCTCTCGGAGGATACCCTAATCACACACCAGGATAGAGCTTAGTGAGGTATATTAGTATCTTGACCTTGATCAAAAACCAACAATAGTGGAGTGAGGGCCTTCAACATCTGGACCTTGATCACGCACTAGGTAGGGTGGAGTGAGGTCCTGGACCCTGATCACACACCAGGAAGGATGGAGTGAGATCCTTTAGCATCTGGACCATAATTCCACACTAGGTAGGGTAGAGTGAGGTCGTAGACCTTGATCACTCACTGGGCAGGGTGGAGTGAGGTCATTTCAACATCTATACCCTATCACCAACCAGGAGGGTTGAGTGAGTTCTTGGCCCAAAGTGCTCACTAAAAAGGGTGAGTGGTGCTTTCTAGTTATAGTATCCCAACATTATTTCCTAGTGAGAGGCCTTGATTTTTTAGGACCGATCACTAGGGAAGAGTGAATCTGGATATCTTGATGATATTCCATGGGTTTGGTAACACCCAAGATATGGCCACTAGTGAATGCTGATGGTGATGATAATGTCAAAGATTCTTACTAGTTGATGATGATGTTGAGTTAGAGATTTTAATTAGTGGGTGATCACGAGATGGTGATGATAATATCAGAGATACTAAAAATATTGATGATGATTTGTTATAACCTTTTCATAGAGAAATTTTTTTGAACATGAGAACATCTAAATAGTCATAATGAATACCTCCCTAGTTAAGAGGGAGTGTTGATTTTTGTAACTATGGCTGGTATTCATAATGTGTGATTGAGTTATTATGTATTTTTAAAGCATATCTAAATTCTTAGAGTCAAAAGAAAATTATTTTGAGTCAAATTCCCATTGCAACTTTCAAAAGGAAGAAATTTGAAATTTTGAAATTAAGATTTTTGGATGCAGAATTAAGTTCGATCTCCTCCAGTCAAGTCAGCCTTCAAAAATTGTTCATGTCAGCTTCATCCAAAATAAATGTCTATTTCGCCTCCATGAAAACTATATAAAGGCCCTATTCGTTCCTTCTAAAGCTAAGACAAAGCTTGCATTCTCTGTGGAAATTTTAGATGATTTGATGCAAGTTTTTTCACATGGTCTCAGGCAATTCCATAGGAGTATTCACTCAATGAACCTCTAAAATTTCATGTGTGTTCATGGCATACTAAAAAATACCCTTAATTGGAATACATATTGGAAAATAACTCAAGCCCCAAGAATTAGCTCAATCGGTCAAATCAAGTGCCTCGCTAATGGGAGGTCACAGGGTCGAATCCCGAAAGCTCTTGGGGTCAGGTCAGTAAATAGGCCGAGGGGTGTTGATGCCCTTCGGGTGGCGTCCACTCAGTGTTAAACAACCCTAGATGTAGCGGCTACCCACTAACTCGGGTATCTGTGAACTAGTATGTGAAAAATATTGGAAAATAACTCTAAAAATGACATTATTTAACCCCCTACCAATATGAACCCAATACACCTTCTTGATTTAAAAAATGCCTTGTAACAACCCAGGTTAATGTTTCATGTAATTAAGGTTAATAAAATAAAAATAAGACCAAGGTCATGGGACAAGTATTCCAAGTTGAATGTTGCGAAAATACTTTAGTGGACATCACTTGCAATTTATTAATGGCTAGGAAAATTGGCAAAGGCATTGGCAAAGGCAAAGAGGAAATAATTGGCATTTAGTTATGAAAATGAAGGGAAATAGGAGAAAAGGAAGGTGAAGAGACACAAATTTGCATACAAGGGAAATTAGAGCAAAATGAAGGAAAATGAAGAAAAAAGGGGCGAACAATGATAAAAAGGAATCAAAGAAATAGTTCACGTCTTTTTTTCAATTTAGTTTTGTCTCCCTCCTTTCATTCTCTCTCTCTCATACACTCTTGCACACTTAGAGTATTCTTGCAAAGTTTTGACATTCACTTAGATTTGGAGAAGGAAAGGAGCGCAAGGAGAGGGTTGGATCAACAACTTCAATAAGAAGATTTTGCAAGTAACCGGTTGCATGTGTGATTTCCTTACTGGGATGTGAATGCATGGTACATGAATTTGTTTATTTAGTTCATTAATTGTCATTGGCATGGGTTTTAGCTGGTTTGACAATGGTTTTAGCCTTGCCTTTCCATTTCTTGAATAGTCATGGTGTGATACAATGTCACATTTTTCGTAGCTAAATACAAGGTTTGACACACATATTTGACTAGAAAGTTTCACATTTAGGCACCTAACATGTCTATTATGAATCTCATTCCATGAACAAATTTTGTTTTCCTAACTCCATTATAAATTTGTAATAGAATTATTTTGAAATTAGGAGTGTAACGTAGAAATGAAAATTAAAATGGAAATTGTAAAGTGACAAGGGTAATTGAAGAGTCATGAGGGGAGGTGAAGAGTCACCTCGCCTTTTGTATAGATATATACTCATAGCTAGAGAAAAATTACTTTTAGTTTTTTACTTCATTTTGAGCACCTTGTTTTAGAGAGCTTATACATCCTTTGAGAAACCAAGTGATAACTTAGCATCTCCACCATTGGATTTTAAGGAGGCTTCTTGTAAAGGTGTGCTAGACATTTCTGCATCTTATTGAGAAGCTCATTGAGACGATGTGATAATTTCATGCATGTATTGTTAAACATTGTGAGACTCATCTCTTGGTGACTCGATGGTATGTTTTTGTATTTACATGTGTTAAAGTTAATGAACTATTTTGTTGATTATAACATGTATCCTCTTTAAGGTTTTATGCTACTTACACTTTAATTGTTGTTGTTGTCTGTAAACTAATTTTCAATATATAAATGAATCATTCTTTATCCATGCATCTTAATCGAACTATGCTAACATCCTTATTTAAAATATTCATGTCATTTACTTTGGTTGTGGTAGTTTATATTGTATCTTCCTTGTATAGTATTTGATAAAGTTATTCTAACTTTTATTTGTCAACAACTATATCATTTTTATCATGCGCTCCTCATTTTGTCTAAAAAATATCTCAAATTGATATGGTGGTAGTCAGGCCCACATACCAAATGTGACTCCTACTCCAAATTGTTGGGTGTGGAGCCTGATTATTTAGAGGTTTTTTATTTCATCCGTGGTTGGATTCCAATCCCTGACGAGGGAGTGTGGGGGTGATTTCCCCCCCACTATTACTGCCAGCGGGGTCCATGGAGGGTGGTTGCAATTCTTTGGATCCCCCCCCCCTGGGCGAGGGCGAGGGGGGCAACGCCCCATAAGTGAAAATTAGATGAAAAATTTCCTTGTAAAATATTGTCATTTCATAGTCGATCTGGTTTGTTCATTAGGCGAAATATATAATGGTAGAAGTTATGTTAATTTAGGGTTTTTTCCTTAGAAGGAAACCCTCAGTTTATGTGAGGGAATTGAATTGCAGATGTGTATTATTTTGTGTGTGAAGAAAAGAGGAGAGACGGTGTGAGAGAGAAGAGGAAATTACAAAGGATTTACTATAGGTTGTATCTCTTCATTTTACTAGATAATATAAAAGGAAGGTTTGGTTGTTTATCTATGGACATAGCCCAAATTGGGTGAACCACATTTATCTATGCCTCTCTTGTCTTATGATTTTATGTGTTTATTTTTCTGCAATATTTTATATGTTTTGTTTCCCAATCAATTAAGTTCTAACACAAATAGTGTAAGGTCTGCTTGGCACTTTGCACCACAGAGATCCCCTTATCAGAAAAAACATTTTTCCCATCAATAGATTTGGAGCTTGAAGGAGAGCCACCATTGTATGGAAAAAAAATTTCACATTCTTTCCATGAAACATTTGAGCAAGCTAATAATCAAATAGGTTCCCCTCAACTGAAGTCTACTATGTGGGAAAGCCTTGAAATCAAAGAACCCCCTTCACATAGTCCTGAGTAGGTATAAAAATTAATTCATGATTAGTTATGATATATTAACACCTACACTCATGAATACACTAGAAAACTTGAACACAGTCCATTCACCCCCATCTTACCCACTAAGAATTTAAATAGACCCAAAACAACATGTCATGGAGTTTTAGTTGGTATGGTGCAAGAATTAGTTAACACTTCTTTGGATGATTTGGAAGATCTTGTAAAAATAAACTCAAAAGAAGGTAATGAAGGGCCAACTACTTTGTAAAATATGGAAGGTGATAATTTGGATGCACCGGAGAATGGTGAGAACTTTGAGATACCAAAGAATGAAAGGAATCTTGAGAATGAGAACAAAATATCAAACTTAGAGAGTGACAAAGAAAACAATAACAATATGGTTGGAAACAAACAAAAAACATGGAAAGCCCAAGGGGAACTTAATCTTCTAGGTGTTCTACACCCCTTGGCTTTCCATCCAAAGAAGTTTCTTATGAAGATGGATCTAGATACACCCACCACCATAGAATCTCATGTCAACAACTTTTACTTGTCACTAATATTATTGGATGTGCAGTATGATGACATTCTTTGTAGTCTTTTCTCTTATACACTTGAAAACATATATGCAACTTGGTATCACAGTCTCTCAGTAGGACCAATTACTAATTGAGGAGACTTTAAGAAGGATTTCCTATAGAAGTATGTTGAAGAGAAGATGTTGGCCATGTTGTTAAAAGAATTAAGTAACCTGAAGATGAGTAACAAGGAAAAGGTAAAAGAATTACATAAAATCTCTAGTACTATCTTAAATAAGTTTCCTACTAATGTTCCACCCCATGACTCGATTACATCTGATTATTACGCTACAATCCTACCATCTGACTTTTTTACTTTGGTTAAAAATGCTAACAAGGGCACATAGCAAAAAACTTCACTAAATATTTAGAGATTGAGAAATACCTTAGAGCCATTGAATTTCTTAACACACAATATGATTCAAAGGCTAGTGGTAAGAAGCCCTAATCCTCTACAAGAAAGTCTTCTGAAAAAGAAACTCTTGATCTTGAGACTGTTGTGAAATCACTTAAGAAGTTAACTATTGAAGTTTCAGACTTGAAGAGGAGTCCAAGTGAAATGAATTCAAGTAATAAACCATTAAATGTGTTCTTCAAGAATAAAAACAACACCCTGACCAAGTGAGATCAGAGCTCGAATTTCAATATACATGTAGAAGATTTGGGGATGGATAAATGATGAGCCCTAGTATTGCACCAAGAGTGTTGCAACTCCCAAGGGATCCTCAACATAAATTATCAACACAGGGTTCATACAAACTTAAAGGTGATAGCGTTATATGAACATTAGGTTAGGTTCTACTCATTCCACCCTCCATCATGACATCATATTAAGGTGTTCAGAAACCATCCCTCCAACTATACTATAGTAAAAACTCTTGATGGAACCGATTTTAACTATGAAAGTGAAAAATGTCATTCATTTAACTTGTGGATTCTAATTAACATTACATGAGAAGGAAAGGGATAGTCTAATTGTATAAGTGAAGCTACACTATTTTGAACATTTCATCAAACCAATAACCTACTTACATGTATCATTGATCTACTTTACATTTGCTTGAAAATAATAAATCTAGCTTATAACATTCTTATGAATAAAAACAGTAATTCTACTATCTTTTGCAATGAGAAAAAGAGGATGTTGGAGTGGTATAAAATATACTCTTAACCATCAAATCACAAGTTCAGGGTCATTATTCATCTTAACCAAGCTAATGTTGAAGTAAGGAGAAAACTAGGTGGAGGAAAATGGTACTGCGGGCCTGTTATCAGTGCTGCTACAAGAGGCCTTGTATTGCTATAGGAGACCTTGTATTTCTATAGGAGGAGTTCTCAGAGACTTATGAGGGTGGAGATGGTGCTTTTCGGGCACGAGAAGATGGATGAAGGTAGGAGTGAGTGAATGAAGTTTGGGGAAGCTTCCTAGCCAACCCCATGACCTCTCAAAGGTCTGTCTTACACCAAGGTGAAAACCCACAGTGTCCTTAATTGACTAAGCATAATGACTATGGAAGCAAAGTTTGAGAGAAGTGTGAAGGGTAAAGAGAGGATATGGAGAAGTCCAAGTGGAGATGAAAATATGTGCCCACCCCTACAGATCAATCAAAACCATACAACTAGCCAAATGGATGCATCAAATTATCAATAACACAATGAGATAAAATGTCATGGAAAAGATGAGTTGAATTTGATTAACATCTATTATATTTCACAACACTACTCTGATCACTAAACTAACTCCAAAGCTGCAAAAAGTAATCATGAAAAAGGATAACTAACATCTACCTGTTTCCATGAAATCATAAACAAATATTTTTGGACTGAGATTGTAAATCCTTCCAATCACTCTTCCCACAAGAGAGGTGATAGAGAAGCCTGCAATCACAATTTTTTATAGATTAACAAGAATTTAGAATTTAAAATTAACAGTAATTTAACATTATCCATAAAAAACTTTAAACAAACCTCAAAATAACTATATATGATTCATTTAAATTTCAAAACTATGTAATAATTAAAATATAGAATAATTAAAACAACAAAATATAAAGTAAAACAATCAAAATAAAAATATAATTAAAATAATAGAATATAAATTCAATAATAAATTAATAAATCAATAATCCCTAATATCTATCGGCAATGCATCTCCTACATCTATTTATTAAAAGGAATAATAAGACCAGTTTTCCACTAAGCTTTCACATCCTGAAGATGAACCACCATTGCTGGTTCGAAACGTCGATCAAAACAAACCTAATGCGATGAATATGGAAGATGGTCTACACAAAAATTAACATCTACTGCAACAAAATAAAGACATGAAATGCTTGGAAAAAAGAACAAGAAAAGAAATATAGAAGAGGGACTAAAGCCTATGGATTGTGCCCAAACCTAAGGGTTTCAACACTCTAGGACTAGCTCAGAAGCAACTCAATAACAAACTTCTCATTAGAATAAATTAGTAGTCTCATAGATCACATGAGAGTTAACAATAACAAGGTAAATCCATCAACTCAATAGATACTCTTAGTTGAATCAAATATTTTAATTGTAATGAGACTTTCAATTTGTTTATCTATACAAAAAGGTCATTGATGGTAGCTCCCTTGAAAATAGGATCTGTTCCCTCCAATAGATCGAAAATTGTGGATCCAGTCCTCCTTGAACTTCACTTGCACTTGGAGTTACTCGATTGTCAGTGAATTTGAGCTTGTTAGTTAGGATAGTTAGAGAGTTAAGGAGGTGGAAAATCATCCCTAGATTCTCTCCTAGTTTTCTCCATCAAGCCCTTGCACAGTAAATGCCTCAAAAATGCTTTGTTTTCCTGCAATTTAATCACATTAGTCCACATACTATGACAAACACCTTTTACTCTTCTTGCTAAGCATATTATGACTAAAACTTTCAATTAATGTGAGAAAAATACAATTATAAGGGTTGTATGATAGAATAATGAACATAAAAACATACTTATTAATGGGACCTGTCATCACACCCCTACTGAAGGTGCTTATCATCCTTTAAGAAACTTGGTCATCCATATGAAGCTCATTCATGGCCCTAGTTACCTCTCTGACATCCTAAGGCACCTCATATGGTGTGCCCTCTTATGGATAAAAACCTACATTTGCCTCTATCTTTGTCCATAACTTTTGTTCCTTTGTTTGTTTATTTCTTCTTGTAATCCCAATAGCAAATGTGGACTGAGTTTGAGTCGTATCCATTTGATTTTTAGTCTTTGCATGATTATTTTATACAATGGGTTTCATTCCAATGTATTCCTTATCCTTTGAGGAGAGTGATACTCTTTGATTTGCAGACTGTGGGGTAAGACATGCCACCTTCTTTGACAAGCCTATAGAATGGATTTCTCTTGGGTTTCTATGTATTGAGGTGCTAAATCAAAATCAGATGAGATGAGGATGCAATTGTTGATGATAGTTGCAGGGCTTACTAATTCTTCTCTAATCTATAGGGGCTCTTTCTCTTCCTTTTCCATCACCTTCTTTACCTCTTTAGCCCTTATCTCCTTATGTTTTAACCAAGTTGCTATTGCCATAAGTTGCATGTCTCCCAATATTGAATTGGGGTCCCAAAAACTCATATTTGTTAGGATCATATTATGAGTATAAAACTCAGCTATTTTTTCCCTCTCCTCTAGACTTACCTTTTTGAAAAACGCAATACATTTCCTGTAGTCTTGGAAATGAAAAGTCCCATACTATGCCAGTGTCTTAATTTGAGATTGAAACCACTACTCCTTGAGGAAAAGAGCATAGGATTTGGATGGATGTATGTATTGTATGGTTTCCATAGAGAGACTTTCCATAGTGGAAAGTTGTTTTTCCTTCTGTTGCAATTGTTATTTCAATATTATATTTTATGCCTGTAGCTGCTCCCTCATGGTTTGCTCCCTTAGTTTTAGGTCACTTAATTCCTTTCCCATTTAAATGATCTTTTCATCCATTAGGCCCACATCTTCTGCATTGTTGGATTTGGCAATCTGCATCCATCTATGTGTCCTTCCTCTTTCCTTTTCTAATTCAAAGAAGAGTGGGATGGTGAACTTTTGGGGTTTAATCCTACCTCCCTCAACAAACTTGTAATAGCATTCTAGGTTGGGTTTTGGATCAGGCTCTTGAAGCTCTTAGGGTCATATTTCATTTTCTTTTGAGGTGGTTTCTCCCTCTTGTAACTCCTATTTTTTTCTTTGCAGCCCTTATTTCTCCTGTAGCTCTTCTTTTTATGCTTGCTCAAGGGTCCTTTGTGTCTTGAGTTTCTTTAAGGTGATTGTCTTGGCGGTGGGCCTTCTCTCATATGTCATAAGTGGTTTGGTTTTTCCCTTAAGAGAGACAATCGCCTCAATATTTCCTTTACTAGGCCCCACTTCAACCTTTTTACTCGGTGACTCCTCAACAGTGATAGGGACCTATGAAGGAGGTCATGATTTTCTTTTCTCGATCCTGGTGCTCTTCCTTACTTTGAAATATATAGGACCTTACCTTGGCTGCCCCCTTTTAGGCTTGATAGGTGTGCTCAATGTGGCCAATGTGGCAGCCACTTCTTGCTCTGTATTTCCTAGAGAGAGACTTGTCTAATGTCCTTTATTATCTTTTCCTTGGGGCTTTGAGGTCTTCTCAAGGATTTCTTTTTCTTCTAATTATTTCTCTCCTTCTTCTTCCTTAAGCTCCTCTTCCTCTTCCTTAAGATATGACTCTTCTTCCTCTATTTTTCTTACCTCTTCTTCCTATGTTTTTCCTTCCTCTTTTTCCTTTGTTTTTCTTCCCCTACCTCCAGCGGCTATAGGTTGGTGTTTCTCTAGGTTTTTTGGCTTTGGTTTCAACGAAGACCTCCATGTCCATGTCCACAAATTCATTCTACAAGACAGGGTTCCTTAAGTGGATCAAAGTATCCATCAAAATTAACTTGATGAGGCCATGGTGGGATATGTTTTGATTCTTTCCTTCTCTCACCTTTTGGCTCATTTCAATAATTGATTGTAGGAGGAAATGGGGAACGCTAATTCTTTGAGGGAGAGATAATTCTACCTTGAGTCTTAATTCATGGAGTAGCCTGAAATGGTAGGCATATACTGCACTAAATATCCCTTCACAAGATATATATTTGAGGATGTGATAAGACACCTCATCTCAGGGGTAAGGTACGCTCTCCCTTCTCAATCCATTCTTATCTTCTGTAGGTTTTTCTTTCAAAATGAATAATTTTTTCTTAGATTTGACACTCACTGCTTTGTTCTCTTTGCTCCATTGAGTTCCCAAGGGTAAGGTGGTCACTCTGCTTATATTTTCAAAGCTTAAAGAGATGGAGAATCCTTTAACAACACTGGTGGCACTACCTTCTCCTTGATAATTCAATGCCATGGAAAATTCATGAGTGACATAATCATCATACCCTTTTAACAGTTCAAATAAATCCAATGATTGATCACTTCTAAAAATGTTCACTGCATGAGAATATTAGTGAATTCTCTTGGTTTCTGTGAGTTCTCTTCTATTAAATCCTCCCCCCATTTCTTCTATTTCCCCTTCTTGGTGTTAGGTGTGAAATTCAATTTTATTCAAATCAATCCTAGTGTTAGAAATAGTTTCAAACCTCCTTTTTAACATAGAGGGAGAAGGATGCTAGAACTTATATCAAAACAAATTATTTTTCTTTGTGCCTATCTTTCCTTTACACACAACAATTTCCAAAAGAATTGTTGCTCAATTGTATATAACAGATTACCAACTACAGGCATAATTTCTCTTGTAATTGTATGTATATCAAGGAGGGAGGAAGCCACTTACTCCTTTTCAAAATAAATTTGTATGTGCATGAGGGTTGAAGACAATTTTGGGTCACTGTGGCTCTCTTTCACCCTTAAATTCCCTCCTGTAGTTCTGTTGACGGTGCTGGACCTGCCAACATTCAGGGGATCTCCTCGGTAAGAAGTCCCAACTAGACCTCAAACAGTTTGAAGTAGGAGTCCCAACAATGGGTGGTAGTGTAATCCCTTGACCACAGTAGTGCACAAAGATAAGTATGAGAACTTTGGGCTAAATCAAGCGTGTAACCTTGTAACAAATCAATTGAGAAGCATGGGAGTTCTAACACATGAAGGGGAAAATGAAGTGTGCCCCTTAGAAGCTTGTAATAGTATGTAGCTTGAAAGCAACACACGAGCATAATGACATCAAAAGATGAAATGCAGAATAGTCCACAAACCAAAGTGATGGGTTAATCCAACAACATTCATTCAACAAGATTCATATAATTGAATACAAAGTAGTTCATAATAAAATGCGTAAGTTAAACAACATCATTGTTAAAGCAACCAAAATAGTCAAACTACAATAACAACATATGCATGAAAGTGTGTTGGCTCTCTTATTATTATTATAAGTGAAAGTTCCATCCATACATACACTATTGACAGTGACTAGCCCCAATAGTGGAACATTATAGTCAAGAACACATTCTCCTCCAAAGAATTATACTTGCTCTATGATGTGTAACGGCTAAGGCTTGTCAGAATACTCCCAAGCCTTCTCTAATCCTAAGCCTAGCCAAAAGCTTGGCTCCCAAAATCTTGTTCTATGAGTTATGAGCTTCTATTTATAACAAAGGGTGGGGTGACCCTTGACATTCCTCTTTGTGACTCTTTGACTACCCTCATGACTCTTCAACTTCCTTACAAGTAACTCATTACATAACATGATGACCTTTCACATTCCACTAATGACACTTGGAATTTCACTTACAACATATTTACAAATAATATTATATTTTCCACATGTACCCATGTAAGACAAAATAGGCTAGAGACAGCCTAACAAGACAAAACACCATGATTCCCAAGTTTGGGGAAAGACCAATTCAGAAACCTCTACTTGGTGCTTCTCGGTCACACGCCAAACTTGATACTGCATGATGGTGTCCCCAAACTGCATGATGTTGTCTTCCTGAAGGCAGAACCTTTCCTTCATGGCATCTTGGTGTATGGTCTCAGAACCTATATCCAGCTCATTTTGAAGCATGAGAAGCATGATTTTTACCTTGACAGGATCGTCGATGCACTTTTTCATGTTGTGTGCATTCATATCTAAGTCTTCTCTGGTGACCTCTCATCTTAGCTACTCCATGTACTCATCGATCTCTAGCCGGACTTGGTTCTTGTGTTTAGAATTAGTTAGGGAACATGTATCTATTCACTCTTTTCTTGAACTATTGGTTATTATGGCTCATCAACCTGTATTGGCATTTTTTTCTCTATCATTATGCCTTGCCTTTGTTCTTCTTCCTGCTTCTGCTTCTCTTTTGTTCTTTCCTCCTCAACTCCCATTCTTCCTTCGGTTCTTTCTATGCTTTTTGTGATCTTAGTTCTTCTACCTACAAGTTTTTTCTTTTCTCTCTTCCTCTTCTCTATTATCTGTGTCCCCTACTTCCCTTGCTTTTGCTACCAAAGATGCCTACGCGAAGATTGAATCCACTTTTACACTGCAATTTTTTTCTCCCTCTATTATGTCAACAACTTCCTCTTTCCTTGATCTTGTACTGGATTTCTTCCTTCTACTATTACTGTTGGACTTGCTACCATGTGAGTGTTGATTGTCTTTCTATGAATAGTTGAGTTTCCACATATATTGGCAAGTTAATTGGTGCTTTCTCAACTGCTTCCCCAGTACTGCTTTTAGTGGTCTCTCTTGAAGCATTTCTCTTTTGGTACCATGGTACAATGACTTTTAGAGAGAAGTGCTTCACGAGTGTGGTACATGTGGGAAAAAAAGGACACTCATGGAAAGCAAACATTATCTCTTACAAATATAACTTCACAGTAGGATCAAGTAGAAATAAGGGCATATGATGAGAGGGATTGCATAATTTGACTGACATAGGTGACTAAAAAACTATGGGAACTGCACACTGCAGCCCCAATAGTCAGTGTGGAAGCTTGATGACTGGAATTGCACAATGCGCAGTTCAATTTGGGCCAGGGCTTGGGATGCAGAGTCTCAGTGGCCAAGGTGAGAGAATGACTCTTGAAGCTATGTAGTTGATAGTTGGATCCAACCTAGGACAGGCTCTATGTAATTTCAGAAGCCAAGGTAGAGGCCTTGAGCTCCCAGATTGCATAGTCCATGCAGTGAAAAGTGAGATCCGAGCAAGGGTACCTAGATCTGCCCATGGGGAGTGTGAAAATCAAGCAGATCTAAAGGATGATGTTATTATGGGTGCAGATATAACTAAGTGTTGATGCATGAATGTGGAACAAGTGTAGAAATTGATAAAACTGAAGGACAACAAAGCATGTGAAGAGGGTCGCCACAACAATGACCATTGGTGCAAAATGGAAAACTCATGCGACACTTGGGAAAGGCAGTCGATAGCTTGAAACAACATTTCTACAAGATAAAAAAAGTTAAAACATTAGCATTCATTCAAAGAAACATGTGAAACAACACTCTCACAAGATAAACAATGAAAAGCAATAGAAAACGCAGAAAAAGACGATAAAAGCAAAACTCACCTGGAAAAGAGATGACAATGCTTCGAAGGCTCCTTGATCTCCTTGGTAATGTTAGGGCTTGATGATCAAATGTGCAAATGAGCTCTAGAGGTGCCCATTAAATAGAATTGAGAAAATTGGAATTTATGACGCACATGCCTGAGATCAAGGACAAAAGTGACACTTGGCAAAAGCTTCTTAGGATAACAATATGTCACCCTCGGGAAACCAATAATAGATCCCTACTTCCTAGGGATACTTCTTGCCCTTTAGTTTTCTTTCTTTTCTGGTGAGCGGAATCTTCCATGCATTTCTTGGGAAGACTGCACAATCTGGCAAGGACTGGGCAACTCTCTAACTCATGCACTATGCAGTTTCTGAGCATAGTGAGGTCCTACAAAATTTATGGGTTGAGTGGCTCTAGGTTGTCTCTCATGTTCTGCACAATTTCCCAGCTGAAGACTGATTTTCCACTAGCTCTACACAATTTTGGAGTTTAAGGATCACTATCAGTTTGAACTGCGTAATTCCTAAGAGCAAGGTTGGTTTCCCTCAAGGATTGCACACTTCTCTAAGGAGGGCTTGAAACTGGGTTAGTGCGACATGAGCTGCTACAGTTTAGAAGGGAGACTTCGAAACGAAGCAAAGGAAAATTTTTTGAGGATGATTGTAGCCGCTACAACAAGCTCCTTCTTGGCCCTCTTGTATCAATTCAAACCCTTCTGTAGTTTCCTCCTATAGCACTCGCAAACAGAGTTCGAAATATCTCAGTGGAACCCTCGGTAGTCTCATAGCAATAGCTTGACCTTCCTCTAACTTATTTTTTGAGATGAGCTATGGTGAAATTGGACTCGAGCCCATTACATAATCTTCCCTTTGTGCTAAAGGCTCATAGTGATTTACTCACATGGAACATACACGAGTTTCATTTTTTGAACCATTGTACCCACTCATTGCAATCATTACCCCTCTCCTTGTGATTATCACCTCACCTCTCATAAGCACCACCCCATTTTATTTTACATCTCCATGTTTCATGGGTGACTTAATATGAACTTTACTTAACTACCCCAGGGTGGTGAAGTTCACTAGCCACCTCTAGCCTATTAAAACTCCTTTCTCAACCATTAACACATTTTAGCATTTTATGCATAGGGAATAGGTGAGGGTTGTCACACCTGAGCCTACCTATCAATTGAATTGTTCTAGATGGTTGCATGCTAGAGTTGGTGCCTCATAACATCATGATCTTGAGGGATTTGGGTTCCTTGTCTTTTTTCTGTTCAGACCTTCATAACTTGATGATCTTTTGACTGATAACCTTGTTGTGTGTGCAGGTTCCTTCCCTATGTCCAAGATTCTACTGGTGGAATGGATGACCTTCTTCCTAAGGATTATGTGCCCCCTCTCCACTGTAGAAATGGGTCTGTGATTCTCTCTGTGGGTGAAAAAATTAATTTAAGGGAGTTCTGTTGTGACTCTATAGACTGCTATAGGAGGGTCTCCTTCAAGTAGCAATCATTTGATCCTACCTTCAAGTCTTCATTTTCCATTCCAGCTTGAGGGAAAGTTATGAAAGGCATGAGGACTGGATTAGGATCATGAGAAATTGGTGCAGATGATAGAAGAATAGAAAACAAGGATTTTTTTTGTGTTTTTTAGATGCATGACATAGTGGAATTTTTGAGAAAATTTTTGGCTAGATGGAGTGGATGGGTGATGGGGTTGACATTGGAGGACCCATATTATCATTTCCTAGAGACAACATGGCTTTCTAGTTTCTTTCTCCCATTGGATCCTCCTCCTGTAGCCTTATAGGCTCCTCCTGTAGAATTACAAGACCTCTATAGCATTGCAAGTTCCTCTTGTAGCATCACAGGGATGAGGAAAAAATGGAGTATTTTTTTTATTAGATGATGGAGAGAGATGGGTATGTGAGTGGAGAGTATGGAAATGAAATTTATAGGTGGAAGAATGGAGGAATACACTTGTAGATTCTATTATGTAACCATGATTCTGACACTGCTTGGAGTCCTGAAAAAAGAAAATATTAGCAGAGGTGGTGTAAGAACTCCTTCCTTGTATTTCTCTTTTTCTCTTTTGTTTTTTTGTTTTTTGTTTTATATAAGTAGGCTGCCTCTATAGGGGTTTTCAATTTGCATGCCTTCCCTAAGTGCTTCATAGGAATTTTTTACCTGGGGATCTTTTATTTTTCTGTTTTCCTTTTTTGGCTCCTAGGCTGCCTCAAAGAGGTTTTCAACTCAGGAGTTGGCCTCAGATTCCTCATGGAGGTTTTCATCTAGGCCCTTGTATTATTTTTCTTTTTTTTTTTTAAGAAATTTGATGGAATGAGGGCTATGAGCCTCCAAATCACATTTAACTCTTTGATGACTGAACTGAAAATTATTGCTTGGATAAAGGTTTCTTCTACAACTTCAACCTATGACCATTGACAAGTAAGGGAATCGCTTCCTCATCAATTGTTTTTATTTGGACAATACCAATTCTCATGACACTTCTTTACTAGATAGGGATCCAACCATATTGTCATTAACTTCCCCTTGAAATCATTGAATCTGGAATCATACATCAGGGTCCAATCTCCTTCTTGAAAGGTCCTTTCCATGATGTGTTTATCATGCCAAATCTTCCTTTGTAGCTGTATTACCTCAGTGTGTAGGAGAGCTTGCATTATGAATTCATCTAGACCATTGAGTTGGAGTAGCCTTTCATGTTGTGTTGTAGTGAGATCCAATTCTAACTGAGCTACCATCTTCAAGGTGTTGTACTCAAATTCAATAGACAATGGGGCCTTCTTCTCATAGACCAGCTCAAATGGAGTGAATTCACTGGTGGTTTTCCAAGTGGTGTTGTAGACCCAGGTGGCTTCCACAAGTCTGTCTACCCAATATTTTATGCTACTGCTAACAACTTTGGTAATAATTTTCTCTAATGCTCTATTTGTGACTTCCACCTGCCCATTTGCTTGAGGGTGATGAGCAGTAGATGTCCTATGCTTGATGTGGTGTTGCTTCATAAGATCTTCAATCAAAATTTATGTAAATTGTGCTCCTTGATCAGTGATTATTTCCCTTGGAAAATCAAATTTGTAGAAGATTTTATCCCTCAGAAATTCAGCCACCTTATGCTCAATTTTTGCCTTTACTTCTTTTGCTTCAGCCCGTTTCGTCAAGTAATCAGTGCATACAATGATATAACTTTTTTTTCCTAATGGGGGATCAATAGGTCCAATGAAATCCATTCCCCACTTTTAAAATGATTTAGAGTCACTTGTGATTGTAAGGGAATTTCATCCTTGGTTGTTGGCTTACCCATTCTTTGACATCGAGCACACCTGGTGGTATACCTCCTTTCATCTTAATGTAAAGTGGGCCAATAATAACCTGATTGTAAAAATTTGAAGGTTGTCCTATTAGTAGCAAAGTGTCCCCCACAAGTTCCATCATGGCATGCTAAGAGGATGTCAAATACTTATTCTTCCCTCACATATCTTTTGAGGATATTATTTGGCCCCAATCTAGAAATATTTCCCCCATTCCAAGTGAATGACACACTCTTCCTGGCAATATTTCTTTTCTCCCTAGAGGATAGGTTAGGACAGAACCTCCGAGCAATCAAATTGTTGGCTATAATATAAAACCAAGGAGAAAGAACTGATATGGAAAACCAGTGTTCATCTGGAAGTTGATCATCTATTATTTCTTCCTTTCCTATAAGCAGGGTTAGTCTTGCCACGTTCTCTTTCCCTCATTTATCAACAACAATCAAATCAAATTTCTGCAATAATAACAACCATATAGTTATCCTAGCATTGACATCTAGTTTATTCATTAAATACTTAATGGTTTCATGATCAATGTGAACCAAAGTTTGATAATTAGTGATATAATGCCTAAACTTTCTCAAAGAATGCACCACAATGAAGAGTTGATTTTTAGTGACAGTATAATTTAACTCAGCTTTAGAAATGTTCTCACTGATAAAATAGATATCATAAGGGAATTTTTCTTCAATTTCCTAAGACATTCCCTACAACTTTGTTTGAGGCATCTATGTGTATATGGAAAGGTAATGCCTAGTTGGGATGCCTAAGGATGGGTGCAGTGGTTAGCTTTTATTTTAGTATTTCAAAGGCTTCTTGACAATTGTTTTTCCAACAAAAATCTGAATCTTTAGCCAATAGTCCGAACAAGGGTGAAGCCAATTTGTTAAAATACTTAATGAACCACCTATAATACCCATTTAATCTAAGGAAAGTCCTTACATCTCTTTGTTTATGAGGGATAGGGACCCTTTTGATGATGGAAATCTTGTTTGGGTCAACTTGTATGCCTTCCTTGGATATATAATGGCCAAGGATAGTCTTTGCATTCATAAAAAAAATCACATTTTTCAAGGCTCAATGAGAGATTCATTTCAATACATTTCTTCAAGACTTTGCATAGATTAGAGAGATATTCCTAGAAGTCACATCCATAAGAAGTGAAATCGTCCAAGTATATCTCAAAGGAGTCATGAACAAGTTTAGCAAAAATACTCAAAAGTGCCCTCTAAAAAGTAACAGAGGCATTGCACAAACCAAATGGAAGAAATCTATAGGCAAAGGTACCCCAGAACATGTAAATGTAGTCTTATCTTGGTCCTTAGGGCTGATATATATTTGGTTGTATCCAATAAATCCATCCATGAAGGATAAGAATTTATTTCCTGCAAGGTCATTTAGCACTTGGTCAATGATGAGTAGAGGAAAATGGTCATTTTTTATAGCCTTTTTAAGTTCCCAGTAATCAAAACATATTATCCACTTCCCATTCTTATTGGGAACTAAAACAAGAGGTGACAGCCACTCACTATCTAAAATGGGGTATATGAACCTTGCATCCAGTAGCTTTTGTAATTCTTCTTTCACAATGTCCTTAAGAGTCGGGTTCATCCTTCTCTGGGGTTGGCACACAAGATTTCATCCCTCTTTGATGTAAATATGATGAGTTCAAACTAAGGGATGCACACCTTTCATTTCCTTATAATCCCAAGAAAAAACATCCAATTCTTGCCTTGGTAAATTGTACAATTGTTCTTCTTGTTTGGCCAAGAGAGAGGGATTGATCTTTAGAGTTATGGATGGGCCAAACTTTACAATTTGACATGTTCTAGGCTAGAGTCAACATAGCCCAAGTCAATCGAGGGAATAATCTTAGATTCTTTCAAAAATTCCTCAACTGGTATGGCAATGAGAAACTATGTCTGTAAGATATGTTCAACAAGGTCATCTTCACCAAGTTGTCACCCTCCTATAATAGTATCCAGAGTGCATACTGGGTAGGGATTTGTGTGATATAATTCATCCTCTTCCTCATCTTCTAACCAGATGGGTAAATCATGTTCAATAGAAGGTTGATCAGGAGGATACAACACAAGTTGTTTTTATAAATGTCTATTCTTGATATTCATGTTCCCAGCCCTACAACTAATGTAGGCATCAACAATGGCCAACCAAGGTCTTTCTAATATGATAGGATAACCGTTAAACTTGGTTTTGGTATAGAAAGCCAGGAAAACAATAGGGTACTCCCAGGAGTCAATGGAGACCATGAAATCCTCAATAATTCCCTCGAGAGATACTATGGATCTATCTATAAGCTGCAACATTGTGGTGTTGATTCTCAATGCCCCATGGAGATTGAACCTAGGAATGGTTTCCCTAGTCATCACATTGATTTCATCCCCAAGAATAATCTAGTTATTAGGGACAATAATACAATCAATGTGCACATCCACTAATGGGCTACCAGGATCTAGGTGTTTTGGGGAGATCACCCTCTCAAGAATCAAATTAGATTATTTCCAACAACATTGATGGTGGGGGTATCTCTTCTTCTTCTCCTAGGCCTTTTGAAACATTTTTCCTTAATAATCTTGTTGTATATGGGAATATCTCTAATGGCCTGAAGAAGGGGTATCTTGACACATAAATTCTTCAATTCTCCCAAAATTTCAACCTCTTCTGGGGTGTGTTGGTTAGGGTGGACCAACCTTTCAAGATAGGGGGGTGTATTGAATTGAGGGGCACTCTCTTCATTATCTTCTTCAAGATCTTCAAGTGGATAAGGTGATTATCTAGGAGTTCCCTCCCAGACCGAAGGTTGATCTCTTGGATTTCCATAACATAAGCAAGATATTATTTCTCTCCACTGTAGACTTGTTGCGCATACTTATTGTTCGGGTACGGATTGGGTTGAGAAGGAATTTGAGGTTGCTTATGTGGGGAATGATGAGTTAGTTGTGGTTTAGGTTGGGGTGGAGGAAGTAAAGTAGGAGGCTGGCTTGTTTGAGGCCTCCACCCTTGTGATGGGCTCCCCATTGGGAAGATTGGGATGGATATGGTTGAAAAGGATGGTTGACGGGTTGAGGAGGATATGGAGAAGCATGAGGCCAATGAGGAGGTGTGGCCCATGATGGATAAGTGGAAGTGTACCAAGTTTGGAAAGGTGCATTTTGATTTGGATTATAGTGAGGATAATGTGCACCTTGCATGCCTTGTTGATATGGTTGAGGTTTTAGTGGTCTCCTTTGATTAATGAATCACAGTTGTTCTGAACCACTCTCTACTCCTTCCTGGTATACATCCTTTAGGCCTAGAAGAGAGGGGAATTTGTTTGTTGCATTATTCTCTTCACATACTACACAAGCTTCTATGACATTCACTGGGAATTCATTCTTAGGATCTCTTTTAGTACATCTAGGACAGAAAATAGGCAGTTCCCTTTCTACTTCTTCTTGTTTTATTTTGATTTTCATAGTACCCATTTGCAGGGGAAAGGTATACAACATTTCACTCTTGAAATCCTCCAACATATTACCTATTTCATTCTTGATGGATGTTGTGTAGGGAGAGGAACTGACCAACCTTTGGCTAGACCTACCCTTCTTCCTAACATCCAAAGAGTAATTCTTGAATACAATTTTGATGTTATCATAAGGAAATTGGTAGATATCTCCTCCATTTATAATGTTGATGGTTTCCATTACATATTCACTGACCCCTCAAAGAAGAAATAACTTGAGTGACTCAGTATAAAGGATACAGTTGGCCCTCTTATAATTGATTTGAATCCTATCCTCATAGTCCTCCAAAGATTCATTAGGTCCAAGGGTCATCCTAAAGATTTCCTCCTTTGTTTCTTTGGACCTACAGTAATCTATGTATTTATCATTGAAGGTTTGTTGCATTTAGGCCCAGGTAGTGATATTTCGTCTAGGTAGACTCATAAACTAGCACAAGGTTGCATCTTTAAGGGTAGAAGGAAACAAATTTAGTTTCTTCTCATTAGAGGCATATTCATAGGTCCTACAAACAACAACAAGCTCAAACATGAAGGTGTCAGGATCTTCAGAGGTTAGTCCATGGAAATTTGGATGGGCAGCAAGCCTTATATTTTTCATTCTAGCCTCTCAATTGATTTCTCTGATAGGGAAGCGATCATTATTCTGGTTTTCAGCCATAGTTTGAGTAGGTGAGGTAGGTTCTTCTTCTCCAATAGGCTCTTCAAAAGTTTCAGTTTGATCACCTAGAGAGTCTTATAAATCTCCTATATTCAGAGATGGAAGTTCATAGCCACAGAAGAAGAGTGAAGGTTCGTTGCTTGAGGGTGTGGGGGTTTTTGGTAAGAATTTTCCTTAGTTATCCCTATTCCTACGAGGCATGAAATATTTTTTTTTCACTTTTTCAAAGCAATAAGACTGATGCAAAATGGAAAAAAAATGGCTAAGCATAAACAAAACCTACTTAGACACCTCCATGGCAACAACACCAAAAAGAGGTGAGCCCCGATATTGCACCAAGAGTGTTGCAACTCCCAAGGCCTCCTCAGCTTAAATTATCAACCCAGGGTTCATACAAACTTTGAGGTGGAAATGTTGTATGCACAATAGGTTAGGTTCTACTCATGCCACCCTCAGTCATGACATCAGATTAAGGTGTTCAGAAACCGTTCTTCCAACTTAACTATAGTAAAAACTCATGATGGAACTGATTTTAACTATGAAAGTGAAAATGCCATCCATTCCACATGTAGATGCTAATTAACGTTACATGAGAGATAAAGGTCTAGTATACTTGGAGAATTTAATCTAATTTATTTTTCACATTTCCTCAAATCAATGACCTACTTTCATGTATCATTGATCTGCTTTACATTTTCTTGAAAATCATAAATCTAACTTGTAACCTGTTAGTCAATAAAAACACTAATTCTACTTTGTTTTGCAGTGAGAAAAAGAGGAGGTTGGAGTGTTCTAAGATCTTATATTAACCATAAAATAATAAGATGGTGGTCATTATTCATCTTAACCAAGCTAAGGTTGAAGTGGGGAGAAAAACAGGTGGAGGAAAATGGTTCTACAAGTGCTGCTATAGGAGGTCTTGTATTGCTACAAAAGGCCCTGTATTGCTACAGGAGGAGTTCTGAGAGCTTTTTGAGGGTGGAGATGGTGTCTTGACAGTAGGATAAGATGGATGAAGTTAGGAGTGAGTGAATTAACGTTGGGGAAGCCTCCTAGCCAAGCCCATGACCTCTTGGAACTTTGTATCGCACCAAGGTGGATGCCCACGATGTCCTTAATTGCCTAAACAAAATGATTGTGAAAACAAAAGTTGAGATTAGTGCGAAGGGTAAAGGGAGGAGATGGAGAATTACAAGTGGATATGAAAATATGTGCCCACCCTTGCAGATAAATCACAACCCTGTAATTGGCCAAATGGATGCATCAAATGATTAATAATAGAGTGAGATAAACTGTCATGGAAAATATGAGTTGAATTTGATTAAAATCTATTCTATTTCAAAACACTACTATGATCACTAAGCTAACTCCTAAGTTGCAGAAAGTAATCATGTAAAAGGATAAATAGTATCTATCGATTTCTAAGAAATCATAAACAATTTTTTTTGGACTGAGATTGTAAATCCTTCCAATCACTCTTCCCACAAGCCTATGTGATAGGGAAGCCTATAATTACAAGTTTTTATAGTTTAACATCTAAAACAACAAAATAAATACATGAAATGATTGGAAATAAGAAAAAAGTACAAATACAGAAGAGGGACTAAAGCCTCTAGGTTTGGCCAAAACCCAAGGGTTCTAGCCCTTTAGGACTAGCTCAGATCCAGCTCAATTACAAATTTCTCACTAGTAGAAAATAGTAGTCTCATACATCTCATGAGAGTTAACAATAACAAGGTCAAGCTCTGGGCTCAATATCTACTCTTAGATGAATAAAAAAATTGAATCCTAATGAGCCTTCATCTAGTTTACTTATACAAAAAGGTAGTTGATGGAATCTCCCTTGAAAATAGAAGTGATTCCCTCCAATAGCTCGAAAATTGTTGGGTTGGTCCTCCTTGAGCTTCACTTGCATCTAGAATTACTCAGCTATCAGCGATTTCAAGTTTGTGAGTGATTATTTGGTGATATCAAGCCGATTTAGAGAGTTAAGGAGGTGGACAAGACTCCCTATATTCTCTCCTAGTTGTCTCCATGAAGCCCCTGCATAGTAAATGCCTAAAAATGCTTTGTTTTCCTGCAATTTAATCACATTAGGACATATACTATGAAAAACATATTTTACTCTTCTTTCTAATCATTTTATGACTAAAATTTTGAATTAATGTGAGAAAAAGACAATTTTAGGGGTTGGATGATATCATAATGAACCTCAAAATATATCTATTAACGGGACCCATCAATAATTATTGTGCTTTTCATCAATAAATCCATTCTAAAAGACATGTATGCAATGGTTAAATTCAATGACCTTAGTAATTAATAAGTTTCTTAATGATCATGCCACTAAGGACCAACCTGAATAATCAACTGAAGGAGAAGAGGCTACCTGAAAAAATGATGGTACTAACATTGGGTCGCCTATGTTGATGTTGGAGATGGTCAAAGGTGGTGAGGCTCAGTCGGTTGGTGGAGTATCCATTGGAGAATATCAAACCACCAACCCTCCAAAGTATTATAATTTGAGGAGAAAAGGACTTGTGGTTCAACCTACTCTGGAGGATAAGAAAATGATCTTTTTGAGAAAATTACTTCCTCTCAAAACTACTACTCAAATTCTGACTCCTAAATCTATGAGTTGTCAAACTTTAAAAGGAGCCTCGGGAACTATTAAAGGAATTTTTAAGACATTCAAAGTATCAAATAAGCCCCCTTAGTCAACTTGTTCAATTTCTTTAGCTCAAGGAATGAGTGTATAGAGAAATATGGGATATATTTAATTGAAGATATGAAGAAACAATGAGCAAACATAACACTTTTCGATTCAGCTAAGTTACCTAAGAAAAGGGAGTTGAATATTAAGACTTTATCAACAAATTCAATGAGTAAATTTGCTTATAATTCTCCAATGTTTCCTGCAACTCAACCCCAAGATAATGAAAAAATTGAATCTATCATAAATGCAACAAATGTGGGAGCTAAATCATGATCACAATTCCCCCCATTTTTGCTTCGTTTTTCAACTAGAATGTTCATAACTCTTAATTCATGTTTGTGCATCAACAAATGTATTTCCTTTATCTGATTGTAGAAATATTAATGCTAATCCGGAGAAGACCATTGAAAACATCATTTGACTATAAATCTCTCAAGTACAAGTGGTTAGTGAGCTAAAAGTTATACTAATTCAATTGGAATCTAACTCACGAGTGCACCAATTCATTGATATTGCAGTTATATACATCCATAAAGCTTACAGATTAATTTTGAGTAGATATTGGTCAAGCAATATCTAGGGTAATTTTGCTTCAGATTGGTCTCATTAGTGGCTTCCCTATAAGGGTAAGAATAATCAAGTAAGAGTTGGTAGTGATCCTCATATGAAACATATCATCACCAAGATGGAAGGTCCATGGAAGGTGCTAATGTGATCTAGGGGATATTGGTGCCACCTACTTATTCCACTTGGACCCCCACCATTGTTTCTTTCAGTTTTTTAGTTTCCTTAATTGTAGCAGAATCTACTATTTTCAGCAGTTTTTCGAGCCTGAACTTCTGAAGTTGTTTTGAGGCCCAAAACAATATTTCTTTGGAAAATGGGAAAATGGTAGTCTTTAACTAATGTTTGCAACCAAAATTTATAGTCCTCGGATATATATTTCTAATGAGGTATTTTGCGCATCAAATAGAGATTGTATGCCAAAGTTACAACCCCGAGAAGTTGATGTACCAATTTACCCCAACAGGGCCCATAGTTTTGATGCTTCATCTCCTAGGGTTAGGGTTTGGGTGTTTAGGGTTTTCCATTGTTTCCCAATAATAAATACACCTTTGAACCTCATTGTAAAATAGTTCATATGCATGTATCTGCCAAATCACTTCTCATATATAAGCTACAATCGCCCGAGATAGTTCATTTCCAATTATGTATGTAAGCATATTTCAAATCTTTGATATTAATGAAATGAAGTTTTATTTCTGTTGCACCTCCGTGTTTATGTGCATATTTGTATTTTTTTGTGTTCCTACCTTATTCTGGATTAGTGGTATCAGAGTAGTCTACTCTTTCTCTTTTTTTCTTTGGATATCCCCAACGAGGTTAGGCTATAAGGAGTTATAGCTCAAATTGGTTGAACCTTTGCAAGACTAGCCTCGTAAACCCTGACGGCCTCCCATGGCGGAAGAAAAGAAAGACGAGGGGGTAGGAGATCCTTTCAAAATATTTCTCAAGGAATCCCTTCAGTGACAAAGGAACGTAACGATGGATAACTTTTCCCGGATCCTTCAACAGCTACCCACAGTCAACACATCTTCATCCAACAGCCACTCTAGAGGCACCACTCCTTTTAAGGTACAAGTTAACTTTGACATTCCCATATGTTGACAATGTTGGACCTACCAACATGTCAAGGGGATCTCCTTGGTAAGAGTCCCAATTAAACCTCAGGTGTAGGAGTCCTAGTAGTGGGTCATACGGTAATGCCTTGACCACGATGTCGCATAGAGGAAAGTAAGATAACTTTGTTAGTAGCAAGGGTGTGACTGATGCAATGATTCAAGGAAGGTGTATGAGAGGTTATAATACTTCAAAGGGGCAAGGAGGTGAAGGTGAGTTCCAGGTTGAAATGGATTAGTCCCAACTTGGCTAGGAACACACAACACAAAAGGACATGCACAGCTTCTGGCGGAGCAGTCCACTCGGATGTGGAAGTCACATCATATAAGGTAAGATAAAATGTACAACACTCATGGATCAGTTCGAGATGAGTGTGATAGTTGTTACAACAAGGTTCATGTGAAAGGTCTGTCTGATGTCTGGTAGAGCAGTCAACACGAATGGTGACAACATTAACAACATATCAACACATTAACAACAAGATTCATATAATTGCATGTGAATCAGTTCATACACAAGTACATAAGGTAAACAACATATATCATTAATTTAACCATAACAGTCCAACTACGATAACAACATATGCATGAAAATGTGTTGGATCTTATTATATAAACAAGTGTAAGTCAAAATCATACAATACATCCATGTAAACCTACTAGCCCCAGTAGTGGAACGTTATAGCCACATTCGCCTTCTCCTCCAAAGAGATGTACTAGCTTTGTGCAGTGGAGAAGCCAAGGCACGTTACAATACTATCCAAGCCTTCTTTAAGATAGTCTTAGTAGAGTATTGGCTGACCAAAAGCCCATACACTGAGTTATGAGGGACCATTTATAGCAAAGGGTGGGGTGACCCTTGACATCTCCCTCTGTGATAGTTCAACTACCCTCGTGACTCTTCACCTACTCTATGACTATTACATCCAACCATTAACACTTGAATTACACTTGACATGACTCAACATTACAATGCACATGTACTCATGTGAGACAAAATGGCTTGAGAAAGCCTTGCAAGACATCGCTGACACTCAGTCCGTTGTGATGAGACCAACTCTTTGACATGCTTGTGATGGTGAAGGTAGTGATCTAATGCCAAGCCTGGTTGTCCATGGTGGTGTGTATGCACCTCATGGTGACATCTTGTTGAATCGAACTCTTGTCTCCATTGCAACCAATGCATTAGTTTAACCCCTTCATCCAACTCATCTACTAACATGCGCATGGTCTCTTGGGTGCGGCTGAACCAGAAACACACTAATGCATAGTGTCTGTGCTGATCTTCAAGTGGGTGCTGGTGGTCATGCACATCAACGTGCCTAAGTACATGTTCAGCTCTATTTGGACTTACTTCTTGTCTTCGCCTTGGTGAGTGTGTTGAATGGGTTGGATTGCATGCATGCGCACAATGACATGCATGTTGCTAAATCCCTTACATGCGATCAAAAACAATGCTCACCATGTATGCTCTATGTTAGCTACTGGGATGGATCTTTAACTTGTATGGGCGCAGTTTCATCCATGAGTGCACAATGTGCCCATTGTTGTTCCTGTTCCTATTGCAAACTCATTCGTCTATCTTTGCAACTTCATGTTTTTCCTCAGTTGCTGCTTTAGCACATGCAACTCCTTCTTTGTTCCATCTTTTGCCTTCACACGATCTTCATATCGCGCAGTCACTTCATAGCCATAGTCTCAAAAGTTTCTTTCATCATCAATGGACCTGCTTGAGCTTGCAACCTTGTTCTACCTCCATGTTTTCAACAACCCTCCTCTTACATTCATTCCATTTGGTATGTTGTCTTTAGTTGTTGCTCATGATGCTACTTGTTGTGATGTTGCTGCTCTCATATCTTGATGTCCTTGTCTACGAACAACTTGATGTCTTTGTGGGTAAGCAAGTCCATGGACACTTGATCGACTGCATCCCCAAGTGTGCTTTGAATGGTGTCTTTGTCTCTACTCTACTGGAAACCATTGTACCTATACTACTGAGAGACAGATGAAAAGTTGGGATACCAAGAGACATGACAACACTCATGGCAATAAATCTGATAGTCGAAAACCACAATGAACATGAGAACTGACTTGCAACATACCTAGGTGCATGATCATGAAGGTTATGCAATTTCGGCCGGGAGGTCGGGAGATCGACTTCCAAAATTGAAAAAGGCACAGTCAGCACTATTGGGAGACTAGTTAACTACTGGAAATATGCAATGCATAGTCTAGTCTAGTTTTTGACTGTTGGGATTGCATTATGTGCAATTCCAGCTAGGAAGGACTGCTGGCCTAGAGACAGATTTGCGCAATTTCTGGGCCAAGCAGCCATTGTCCTCCAGAAATGCGCAAAATAGTCCTGGAGGCTAGTGCTAGGCAGGAATGCGTGAATCTAGAGAGAAGGTGAGCCTTCCTTCCCCATATTGCGCAGTGCAGCCTTGGTGAAGGCGGAGTCTAGGCCAAGGTTGGCTCAACTTGTCGACAAGAAACTAAAAGTAACTAAGACAGTAAACGAATGGCAACACTAAGTGATAGTAGAAGTGATTGACAGTGCATGCAAAACATGAACGAAATATTCAACAAACAGATCAACATGCATGTGGGTGGGACAATTCGCCAATTAGGCAAACGTTCGTGCAAAACAGTTTCATGCATGTGATAGCAGTGTGATAGCAACAAAAACTGAAACAAAGCTAAGACAAGCTAGTATATATGTAAACAATGGAAAGCACTCAAACAAATTAAGGAAATAGTACTCACACAAGTGAAAACACAAAAAGTGACAGAAATGCAACACAAAGCATGAGAAGTGAGCTTACCCCAAAAAAGTTGAGTTGAATGTGATGAAATCTCCTAGATGTGATGTGGGTTGTCATAGTTGGAAGTTTGATGTGAGGAATGAGCTCTGCAGCATCCGAATGATGATTTTTGATAACATCAAGGTTGTAACACGCATGCCACAAATATGGGGGAAGTGACACTTGGTGGGAGGTTTCTAAATTTCTCCTTGCATGTAACCTCCACCTGCTAAACATAGATCCTTGAGACAAGGAATTCCTTTGCATGCTGCCTTGGGAGAACAAACCTATGCATGCAAGTATGTTTTGCTCGATCCTAGAGGGAACCAGTCAACTCAACTACACATGCAATAGGTTGTTCGACTGCTTGAAGGAAATGTACATTTCTGGCTAGGAGCTGGGCTGACTTCCCAAAAGATTTGCATAATTTTTGGGTAGAGTAGCTGACTGCTACCCAGATTGGTGCAAATTCTGGGCTGAACAGCCTGCTGCGGGGAAAATTTCCATAAATCTTGCTGGGAGGGTTGGCTGGCAGGATTGCGAAATCCTAGAGCTCAGCAGGTTGTTAGAGAGGATTATGCAATTCCTAGAGGGAAGGTTAGTTACCCTCCAAAAATGCACAATTTTTAAGGGGAATTTTCTCAACCTGTAGTTGGACCAAGTCTGGGTGAGAAGCCTATGAGGGGAATGGATCAACTATGATCGATAGGCTACCTTTGTGCAAGGAAAACACTGAAGCTTGAGTACTTGATGAAGCAAGACAAATTGTTGTGTAAGGTTGGCAGAGAGGCTCCAAAACAGGCTAAGGAAAAATTTTGGAGGGTGGTTATAGCTGCTACAACACTTGGCGATACACTGGTAGAACTCCAGCTCTTTGAATGGACCTTATTCACGAAAAGAAAGTCTAACACCTCCAAAAGTATTGTTCAGTTTTCATCTCATCTTGGTTTCACTCTAACTTTATTGTGAGATGTAGCATCTACCAAACCCTTGGTCAATTGACATGCATTCCAAGCCAAGGAAACATAATTGTTTCGATTGGGGTTGAGGGGTATATAGGTGCAGAATCAATATAGTCGTCAGAGTCTTAGTTTCATCTCTGGTGTTTCTCCACTACCAGTAGGCTTGGACAGTACCCCGGTGGAGTCACATATGAACACAAGCATGGCTCCACTGCCAGCGAACCTAGTTAGTACCCCAATAGAGTTACTTGCATCACCTCCCTTGTGCAGGAAGCCTTTCTCTTCTTTCGCCTTATTCATTTTTCATTTTCAATTTTTGACTTTTTATTTTTCATTTTCCACTGTGCATAGCGCTTATTCATTTTAGAGGCAAAAGAGGGATCCTGACTTATTAAGATTAGAAGAGGTTGTTCTAACATAGAATTAGTTTATTGTATCTTTGACGTGCCTGTTAAATTTTTCCCCTTTACCTTACTCTACATGACTGAGCTGACAAGGGTTAACTAAAAAACAATCGAACAAAGAAGGTGACACTAGTTAGCACACAAGTGTTGTGTTTACATCAAGGTCCACTTCGAACAATATGTATTTTCCTTTGACATATCATGGACTAAAAGCAACAAGCTCATCATACAGAGGCAAGGTGACAGATAACCAAGTAGTGATAGTTGTACAAGCCCTCTTGTACTTTACCCAAATCGCTTCAAGAGTCATACATGGTTTCATGCAAAACTAACCTATGAATGAAACAAGCAAACAAACTAACAATCAATAAAGCAAAGCAAGAGCAGAATAAAAAATGAAAGTGAATAAAGTAAACAAACAATCAAGAAAACAAATGGGAAAACAAAGCACATAAGCAAACAAGCATGAAAGAAAATGATTGAAAGCAAACACTACTCCTACTCCTACATTAATGGTACATGGGCTTGATCACGTGAAGTGATATTTCCAATGCAACCACTGACACATTAGTAGACCCATGATGGTGAAGGCTTTGTCCGCGAGCAACCCAGTTGTGCAAACTAGCAAGAAACAAAGATATAACAATGAAGACAACCACACTTCATGATTCAAAGTGCCCACGAGAGATAAGTGCATGGATGTGCATGATGGGCAGTTTGTGGACTTATCTTGGTATTATGTGACACTACGTGCAACTTTGAAGCATAAGCACACTCTTGACTGTGACATAAAAGAAATGAAAGAAACAAAGATAACTAGTGTTGCACACAAGTGCTTGCAATGTAAGACTCCTCCAATGCATGAGCAATGGGATCATGTAGTTTGAGTGGAGGAAGTAAAATCTAAGTGTTAGATTGATCTCGAGTGCATACAAATGAGTGATGAGGAGCCTTGAGTGTTTTTGAACAATTTCCTTATCGGAAGCGAAACCAACCCTAGGATAGCGAGGGCCTGACATAACCATCAGCTCGGGCTGAAGTGCCTCGATGGTCTGTGGGGTTTTGACTTCGTTGAAAGATGGATCTTCGTAGACTAATGGCTTAGATGGATTAACAACGAGTGAATGAACATCGTGATCGGATGACGAGGTGAAGAGATCATGACAACCAAGATCAAAAAATTCAAGATGTTGTTCGACATCCTCATGCTTTGATGAATCACACAGAGGTGTAGATGAGGAGGAAGGATGTTCAACCTCTATGTTTTCAGAAAAACATAGATGAAAGATCAAGTGGATTTCTAATGAATTATTGGTCCTCTCCGTTGTTGGATGATGGGCTAACATACTGTGTGTCCCGCGAAAGATCAACAATGGGTGCATTCGTGGATTAAGACATGCATGTGAAATCATGAATGACAGGATCACCAACAATGTTAGGAAAGAACGAAGGGGGCATGGACAGAAGGGATTCATCCTTCACTGAGTGTTGATGCTCAAGCTCCCACTCATACTCTTCATGAATGGCAACACATGTTGGTTGTGGAACACCAACTCCGCCAACGGGTTGTTCCTCGTTCACAACAAGTGAAGAGTTCAGAATGGACGAACATGGGACAAAATCATCTGGAGGAACACCTAGGTGTGAAGATGGAGGTCGTAGAAAAGAATGCATATGAGGACTCGAAGGACTCACAACCAAATCTATGTGGAAATTGAGTGAAGTGATGTTGGGAGGGTGTGAAGGATGAACGGGTGTGTGAGAATGATCCTCAACATCATTGGCAATCATGGAGCTATTGAATAAGAGGAAAGTGGACAGTCAGTTGAGGCAGTGCTCGCTTCCACATGAGATTGCATAGCTCCATCAACGAAGAATGTTGAGCGAGGCTTGATCTCAAACTTTCTCTTGGGACGGTTAGATTTCTTAAGGCAGTACTTGAACTAGTCCCAAAGATAAGCAAATTTCATCTAGCTCTTTGGAGCTTGAAACTGCAAGTCACAGAAGCACTGCCAAAAATCAATAATGAATTCATGTGGAGCCCTCCATTGCTATAACAGTTTCCGTTCAAGATGGTATGGATCAAAATGATACAATGTGTCTTCAACAAGGTCACAAAAGTGCTCAAATGAGTGCATAGTGTCAACTGGTACGTTGAGCACCCAATGAAATGGTGGTTTGTGAAGTGTGTACGCAAGCAACAAACCAGCCTGTTATTCAGAAAACTCATCTCCCTCATATATCATGGAAGGAAAGTTTTGTAAGTGCTCCGTCCATGCCACTTCGCCTTCACCATCATACGTGTGAGTGAACAAGATATCAAAAAGCTTCCCTGAGATGGAGACATCTCCATGATTCAAAAAACACCTCGAGGGAAGAAGAGTGCAAGACTCCATGAAAGATATGCAAAGGTTTAAAACTGGATGAGAGGACACAGCTTGTCATTAGGCCCTCCTTCTAGCGCCAAAAATGTTGACGGTTCTAGACCCGCCATCATGTCAAGGGGATATCCCTGGTAATAAGTCCCAATTAGACCTCAGACCTTTTGGTGTAGGAGTCCCAACAATGTGTCATAAGGTAATTCCTTGACCGAGATGTCACACAGAGGAAGGTAAGACAACTCTGTCAATAGCAAGGGTGTGACTGATGCAGTGAATTAAGGAAGGTGTATGAGAGGTTCTAACACTTCAAAGAGGGAAGGAGGTGAAGGTGAGTTCTAGGTTGAAAGGGATTAGTCCTAACTCGGCTAGGAACACACAACACAAAAGGACATGCACAGCTTCCAGCGGAGTAGTCCACTCGGATGCGGCAGTCACATCATACAAGGTAAGATAACATGTACAACACTCATGGATCAGTCCGAGACGAGCGCGACAGTTGTTACAGTGAGTTTCATGTGAAAGTTCTATTTGATGTCCGACAGAGTTGACACAAATAGCGACAACATTAACAACATATCATCACATTAACAACAAGATTCATATAATTGCATGTGAATCAGTTCATACACAAGTACATAAGTTAAACAACATATATCATTAAGGCAACCAGAGTAGTCCAACTATGATAACAACATATGCATGAAAATGTGTTGGATCTTATTATATAAAGAAGTGTAAGTCACAATCATACAATACATCCATGTAAACCTGCTAGCCCCAACAGTTGAATGTTACAGCCACATCCCCCTACTCCTCCAAAGAGATGTACTAGCTCCGTGCAATGAAGAATCCAAGGCATATTACAATATTGTCCAAGCCTTCTTCAAGATATCCTTAGTAGAAGCATGGCTGACCAAAATCCCATACAATGAGTTATGAAGGACTATTTATAGCAAAGGGTGGGGTGACCCTTCACATTCTCCTTTGTGACAATTCAAATACCCTCATGACTCTTCACCTACTCTATGACTATTACATCCAACCATTAACACTTAACATGACTCAACATTACAATGCACATGTACTCATGTGAGACAACATGGATTGAGAAAGCCTTGCAAGACATCACTAACACTCAGTCTGCAGTGATGAGACTAACTCTTTGACATGCTTGTGATGGTGAAGGTGGTGAGTTGATGTCAAGCTTGGTCATCTGTGGTGGTGTATATGCACCTCATGGTGACATCTTGTTGAAGCGAACTCTTGCCTCCATTGCATCGGTGCATTGGTTCGGCCCCTTCATCCAACTTGTCTGCTAACATGTTCATGGTCTTCTTGGGTGAGGCTAAACTAGCAACACACTAATGCATAGTGTTCATGTTTATCTTCAAGTGTGTGTTGGTGGTCATGCACATCAACTTGACGAAGTACATATTTAGCTCCAGTTAGACTTGCTTCTTGTCTTGGCCTTGGTGAGTGTGTTGAATGGGTTGAATTGCATGCATGCGCACAATGACATGCATGTGATCACCAACACTACTCACCATGTCTGCTCTGTGTTAGCTGATGGGATGGATATTTAACTTGTATGAGTGTAGTTTCATCTGTGAGTGCAAGATGCACCCACTTTTGTTCCTATTCCTATTGCAAACTCATTTGTCTATCTTTGTAGCTTCATGTTCTTCCTGAGTTGCTACTGCAACACATGAAACTCCTTCTTTGTTCCATCTTCTGCCTTCATGTGATCTTCAAGTCACATCGTCACTTCACAGCCAGAGTCTCTAAAGTTTCTTTCATCATCAATGGACCAGCTTTAGCTTGCAACCTTGTTCCGCCTCCATGTTTTCAACAACCCTCCTCTTGCATTCATTGCATTTGTTATGCTATCTTTAGCTATTGTTCATGATGTTGATCACTGTGATCCTACTGTTGTCATATCTTGATGTCCTTGTTTACGAACAACTTGATGTCTTTGTAGGTAGGAAAGTCCATGGACACTTGATCAACTGCATCCCTAAGTGTGCTATGAATGGTAGATGAACACCTGGGATACCTGTAGACATGGAAACACTCATGGAAATCAATCTGTTAGTCAAAAACCAAAATGAACATGAGAACTAACTTGCAACATAATTGGGTTCATGATCATGAAGGTTGCGCAATTTTGGTTGGGAGGTCGGGAGATCAACTACCAAGACTACACAAGGCACAATCAAGGTTGTTCGGACACTGGCTGATTGCTGGAACTATGCAATGCATAGTCCAGTCTAGCTGTTGACTACTGGGATTGTGCAATGTGTAATTCCAACGGGGAAGGAATACTTGCCTAGGGATATATTTGCACAATTTCTTGGGCCAAGTAGCCACTATCCTCCAGAAATGTGCAAAACAGTCCTAGAGGCCAATGCTAGGCTGGAATGTGCAAATCTAGAGAGGAAGGTGAGCCTTCCTTCCCCAAATTATGCATTGCAGCCTTGGTGAAGGTAGAGTCCGAGCCAAGGTTGGCCCGACTCTCCGACAGGCAACTGAAATCAACTAAGAGAGTAAATGCATGGAAACACTAAGTGATAATAGAACTAATTGATTGTGGATGCAAAACATGAATGAAAGATTCAACAAAACAAATCAACATGCATGTGGGTGGGGAAGTTCAATTGTTAGGCGAACGTCTATGCAAAACAATTTCATGCATGCGACAACAGTGAGATAGCAACAAAAACTGAAACAGAGATAGGACAAGCTAGCATATATGTAAATGACAGCAAGTGCTCAAAGGAATCAAGAAAATAGTACTCACACAAGAAAAAACACAAAAAGTGACAGAAGTGCAGCACAAGGCATGGCAAGCGAGCTTACCCCAAAACAACTGAGTTGAATGTGCCGACTACTCCTAGATGTGATGTGGGATGTCAGAGCTACAAGGTTGATGTGAGGAATGAGCTCTGTAGCATCCGACTGATGAGTTTCGATAACATTGAGGTTGTGACGCGCATGCCACAAATCTAGGGGAAGTGACACTTGGTAGGAGGTTTCTTAATTTCTCCTTGCATGTAACCTCCAACTGCTAAACATAGATCCCTGAGACAAGGGATGCCTTTGCATGCTACCTTGGGAGAAGCAGACTATGCATGCAAGTCTATTTAGCTCAGTCCCAGAGAGAACCGATCAACTCAGCTACACATGCAAGAGGTTATTCGACTGCTTGAAGGAAATGTGCATTTCTGGCTGGGAGCTGGGCTAACTACCCAGGAATTTGCACAATTTCTGGGCAGAGAAGCTGACAACTACTCAGATTTGTACAAATCTTGGGCTGAATAGCCTACTACTGGGAAAATTTTTGCAAATCCTACGGGGAGGGTTGGCTGGCAAGATTGAGCAATCCTGGAGCCCAACAGGCTGTTAGAGAGGATTGAACAATTCATGGAGGGAAGGATGGTTACCCTCCAGAAATGCGCAATTTTCAAGGGGAAGATGCTCAGCTTTTAGCAGGACCAAGTCCAGGTGAGTAGCCTATGAGGGGAATGGATCAACTATGATTGACAGACTTCCTTTGTGCAAGGAAAACACTGAAGCTTGAGTACTTAACGAAGCAAGATAAAGTGTTGTGTAAGGTTGGTAGGGAGGCTCCAAGACAAGATAAGGGAAAATTTTGGACGATGGTTGTAACCACTACAACACCATATTTGAAGGCCAGATAGATGTAGACATTGTAGATAGATGGTTAAATTTGTTTGAAGGATATTTTTTAGTTCATGACTTTCCCAATCGAGAAATCATTACTTTTTCACTCCTCAAAGTCACCCCACATGTCAAGCACTAGTGGGAAACCTACTATGAACAAAAGGACGAGAGGGAATCCTAAATGTTTTCAACTACACCCACTTGGAATTCTTCCAAGACGCCATCAAGGAAAAATATTACCCTGTCAGGAGCTATGAAGATAAATATATAAAGTGGACCATGCTATGGCAGGGAAGGGACCAAGATGTGTCAGAGTTCACAAATTTTTTCCCTACCCTTCGCACGAAGCTGGGTATTAAGAATTCTGAGTAGAATCTAGTACTTAAGTACCATGGTTGTCTACACAAGTACATCTAGGATGAGATTGAGTTCTTGGACATCTCCTCGCTTGGGGCCACCTATCATTACATTGTCAAGATTGAGCGGAAATTTAAGCAGAAGATGCAAGACTTTGGATCTACAAATCCGAAGCAAGGGAAAGGCACCACCAAACTGTAGAACAAAGGACAAAGCCAAAGTGGGGTGACCTAGGACAACTTGCCTAAGCCACCAAAAAATAACAACACCACAAAGATAAAGATGGACACAGAGAAATAGTGTGAGTTCCATAAGAGCCCCACTCACAACACAAGTGAGTGTTGAGCCTTGTAGTCACTGGTGGCTGAGCTAAAGTCTTGTAAATCAGATGCATGCTTCAACTCTGAGTCATAAACAAAGGGAATCATATTATCAATGTGGAGCCTAGTTCCATTGTTTCCACCACCAAGATCCAGAAGGATGAGCCTGAAGATCCAAAGGAGGGGGGGCGAATCTTCCACTCACATATGTGGGTGAAGGGTTCTCCACTGCAGTTCAATGTCGACAATGGGAGCCAAAAGAACCTCATTTAAATAGAGGTCATGAAGCTGTTGGGACTACTAACCACACCACACCTACAGTCATACACCATCGGGTGGCTTCACCAAGGGTGAGATCTACACATCAGCCAACATTGTTTCCTTCCCTACAACATCAAGCCCTTCATAGATGAGGTACTATGTGATGTTGCTCCTATTGAATTTTTTGATGTATTATTAGATTAACCATATTTATGGAAGCGACATGTTTTGTATGAGTCCAAGCCTCACATTCTTATTATTACTTTGGGAAATAAGTTTATCAAGATAGCATAGGTAGCATTGTCTACCACCATTCCTTTGATCATTACGAAGAAATGTAGCAAGATCATTTCCCAAACCAAGAATTTTCTTTCCTTATGATTCACCCTCAGGCCAATAAGAAGATTGTGGCCACGACCTGTATAATAAGGCTCCTTTGCAGAACAACAACATATGGAAAAGGTTTTGGAGGAGTATAGGGACATTTTCACCTCACCCACATGGGTACCTCTACGCTATCAGGTCAAGCATTCCATCGATCTGACCTTGGGCACATCGCTACCCAAATAACCGATCTATCAACCCTCCATTATGGAGAATGCTGAAATAAAGAGGTAGATTCAAGAATTGTTGCAGAAAAGAAACATCAAACCAAGTTCATCACCCTATGGGAGCCTAATTATGTTGGTACAGAAGAAGGATGGGACCTAGAGATTCTATATTGACCATCGGGAATTGAACAAGATCATTGTCTAGAATAGGTATCTAATCGCATGGATTGATGAACTTCTAGACCAGCTCAAGGGGGCCAAGTATTTCAGCAAGATTGACTTGAAGTCTAGTTATCCCCAGGTATCGATCGAACCCTCCAATGTGTGGAAGACTACCTTCAAATCCAAGGAGGGCCTTTTAGAATGGTGGGCCATTCCTTTCGGGTTGATGAATGCCCCCGCAACCTTCATGAGGCTGATGGAGGACATCTTGTGACCCTTCCCCAACTCATTCATGGTGATGTATTTGGATGACAATTTGATCTTCATCTAGATTTGGGAAGAGCACCTCCACCATATTCAACAGGTCCTCCAATCCCTGCGGCAACACAAGTTGTGTGCCAATTTGGAGAAATGCACTTTCAGCTTGACCCAAGTTCAATATCTAGGGTACATCATTAATGAGTGGGGTGTGCATGTGGATCCAACCAACATACAAGTCATTCAAGATTGGCCAACCCCAACCACTCTAATAGAGCTTCGCAACTTTCTGAGTCTTGAAAACTTTTATTGCAGGTTCATGTTGGGGTTCTCTCATATCACTTGGCCTTTGAGTCAAGTCACCAAGGGAGGAGCAAAAGAAAAGTTATTTTGGTATGAATCCCAACAGAAGGCATTTTTCAAGTTGAAGCATCGCCTCCGCTCTGCAATAGTGCTCACATTACCAGACCTACAACAACCATTTGAGATCAATATAGATGCCTCCAACTATGATATTGGTGTACTTTTTACTTAGTAGGGGCATCCAGTAGCATATCATAGTAAGACACTTTCATACATAGTCTAAAAGTATCCAACCTATGACAAATAGATGTGTTCAATTATTTAGGCCTACTGACAATGGAAGCATTACATTCTAGGGAAGGAAATGGTCATCCACACAAACCACTAACCCCTACAATTCATACAAACAAAAGTGAAGTTGCAGAACAATCGCCATCAGAAATGGTCCACATACCTGCAATAGTTCCATTTTAACATTAAGTGTAAGAAGGGAAGCGCCAAAAATGTTGGAGACTGCCTCAACCGACTGTCGGCCATGGTGTTACCCACTATGCTCAACTCTTGTGGGAACAAGACTATAGAGTGGCTGCATCTTTACAAAAATGATCCAAAATTCAACAACACATACCAAACACTCCTAGAAGGCAAGCAAGTTCCAAATTTTCACCTCCAGGATGCACTATTATGCCACCTAGGACACCTCTGTGATCCTTCAAGTGAGCGTGCCAAGATGATTTGGTAGGTTCACTACAATCGGGACGTTGGACATGTTGGGGTAGAGAAAAAACTGGAAACATTGTAGAAGTATTTTTATTGGCTGAACCTTTGACAAGATGTTGGGAAGTACATCAGATCCTACACTGCCTGCACCATTCTCAAACTGACCATCAAGAAGCAAGGCCTATATACTCCTCTCCCTACTCCTAGTCAACCTTGGGAAACCATATCCATGGATTACATGTCGGGCCTTCCTTCTACTAAGCATGGCAATGACTGTGTTTTCGTGGCCATTCACAGATTCTCTAAGATGGCCATTCTGGCAGCATGCAAGAAGATTATCACAGCAGAAACCACTACTAACCTCTTCTTTGAATGAGTGTGGGTACACTTTGGGATACCATAGTACATTATCTCAGATCAGGACAACATGTTCCTAAATACCTTTTTTACAAGTCTCTGGTTGATGTTGGATACCAATCTCACTAAGTCCATGACTTTCCACCCCCAAATTGATGCCCAAATACAGGTCATCAACAGGATGATCGTACACATTTTGCGCATGTACAACTCGAAGCATCCATGAACATGGGATGAAATCCTCCCTTATGTCCAAAACAACTACATCATATCTCTCCATAGCTCAACTGAACACATCCTCTTTCAGGTGGGATTGGGATTCTAACCACTATGTCCCATTGATGTGGTCATACCGCATCTACTAAGGCATATTCGGTTCATGTCCAGTCTAAAGTTGATAAGGATAACAAATTCATTGAGCACATTCAACACATCCTCCAGTAATTCCATGACATATTGGATAGAGTCAAAGTTAAGTACAATCAGTAACATGATCAACATCGGATACCACAAAATTTCCAAGTGGGTGACAAAATTTGGCTACATCTGCAAAAGGAATGCCTCGTTGTGCCCCACCGCAAGATTCACCTACTCCAATATGGGTCATAAACTATCACCAAGGCTATAGGGAACAATGCCTTCAAGTTCAACATTCCACCATTCCTTGTTCTACACCCATTATTCAATGTGGACCGCCTTCGGCCATACTTTCCACCATTGTTGGACACATCTGACATTGTTGAACAACTCACACCAATGGAGTTAAACCCAAAATTCATGGAACAGACCACAACTAATCGGATCATGGAGGCACATATCAATAACACTTGGAAACAGAGGATATATCTATATCGATATGTCAAAGCAGGCAAACGTCTTCACCAGGGTAAGTGGTTCACCAGGAACTAGGTTCAATAGAAGTTTCCCCATCTCATGGAGCCACTCAACACAATTGGGACCATTTATTACTAAGGGGGGAGGACTGATCCAGGTGGATATTGGTGGCCACCCACCTATTCCACTTGGACACCCACCATTTTTTCTTTCAGTTTTTCAGTTTCCTTAATTGTAGCACAATTTACTATTTTTGGTATTTTTTTGGGTCATGAACTTTCGAAGCCATTTTGAGGCCCTAAACGATTTTTTTTTGGAAATTGAGCAATCACAACTATTTTTCTAATAATTTTCAATAGAAATTTATATTCCTTAGGTAAATATTTATAACGAGGTATCTTGCATGTCAAACATATATCATATGCCAAAGTTGCAACCCCGGGAAGTAGATGTGCCAATTTACCCCAATGGGGCCCATAGTTTTGGTGCTTCATCTCCTAGGGTTATATTTTTGGATGTTTAGGGTTTTCCATTGTTTCTCAATAATAAATAGGCCTTCAAGCCTCATTGTAATGCCATTCAGTGGCATGTAGGCACCACATCTCTTCTTAGAGATAAGCTACCATCGCTCGAGATAGTTTATTTCCATTTCTGTATGTAAGCATATTTTAGTTCTTTGATATTAATGAAATGAAGTTTTATTTATGTTTTGTCATTTTGTTTATGTGTATATATGTATTTTGTTTCGTTCCTGCATAAGTTCAAATCATAATGAGCATATCAATATTTCTCAAGAGATATTAGGGAATTTCTTTTTAGAATATAACATTGGTTGTTATCAAACATAGGCATCACAAGTTCCATCAAATACACAGTCAAAACTCCTTCCATGTAATTTGACTGGTGAAAATTACACTCATATTATAGATGTAAATAATATTAGTTAGTTAATAATTTTGTAAATACTAATGTTTGGAATCTCTATTACAATGGATCAAAGACATAGGATGCATCTAGCACAAGCTTCATCCTCATGGAATCAAAGAAAAACAACATCCTAATATTCTGTCACTTGGAATTCCAATGCACAAACAACACCACTGAATACATTGAGGATGATCAAATAAATGAACGACCAATTTCATTTATGAGCATCAAAATGCAAGGGTCTAAGTTAAATTATATAGACATGTACAAATAGGCCTGTGCAATCTACAAAGAAATCAAACATTTTAGGCCACACATCCCCAAAATTCATGTTAAGGTAATTGTTCCCCATCTTGTAGTTAGATCCTTATTTGTTTAGAAAGAACTAGGGAAATGAATGGTAAATTGGATGAATTCCTTGCAATAGTATGAACTTGAATTCAAGCCTACTCACACCACTAAGGGTCATGGTTTATGCAAACTTGGCGTTGAATCTTCCAATTAGGAAGAAGAAGAAATGTTGGGTTGGGAACAAGAGTTGGAAATGTATAACAACAATTATGTCCATACACTTGATATTCCATCGTTAAACAGAAATAATGCAATAATTGGATCAACAAACTTTTCCATCACACTTAACAATAAAACAAAAGAGGGCCATTAGATTAAAGTCCACTTCATATCAATTGGTCCACATAGTGCATGTGCGTGTTTTGTTGCGATGTATAGAAGCCCCATATTCTAAGAAAGTGTTGATAGAGCTCCATGATGGGCTAGATGGAGGAAATTATGCTAGTGAAATCACAATGCACAAAATCATATGAGAAGGATATTATTGGAAACCATTTTTTAAATATCCTCATACATATGCATAGAAATGTCTAATCCCTCAAAAGTGTGCTGGAAGAGAAAGTAGATTATTCAAGCCTAGTCACACCAGTAAGGGTCATGGCTTATGCAAGCTTGTTGTTGAAGCTTCCAATCAGCAAGAAGAAGAAATATTGGGTTGGGAACAAGAGTTTGAAATGTATAACAACAATTATATCCATACACTAGATATTCCATAATCATGTTATACAAACATAATGAAATACTTGGAGCAAGGAACTTTTCCATCACACTAACGAAAAAACAAAAGAGGACCATTAGATTAAACTTTGCTTCGTATCAATTGGTCCACAAAGTACTATTCTCAAAGAATCAAAACATAGTTTTGTTGTGATTTCTATAAGCCCTGGATTCAAAGAATGTGTTGAAAGAGCTCCATGATGGGCTAGCCAAAGGACATTATATTGGTGAAACCACGATGCAAAAAATCATCTTAGTAGGTTATTATTGGCAACCATTTTTTAAATGTTCTCATGCAAATGTGTATAATTGTCTAATCCTTCATGAGTGTGATGGAAGAGAAAGTAGATTAGCTTCCCCGTTGCATCCTATTATAGTAGAAGAACCATTTCAAAAATGGGCACTAGATGTTATTGGAAAAATCACTCTACACTCATCGAAGCAGAATAAGCATATCCTTAGTACGATGGATTATCTTATGAGAAGGGTTGAAGCCATTCAACTAAAATAAGTGAATGGTCAAGTGGTGATACAAGTTCTCAAGCAAAATATTATCACCAAGTTTGACATTCCAATGTCACTACTTTTTACTATTCTACATATTTTTCATCTTTGAAATTATATGAATTTTCCTTGGAAAATGGAATTATCCTTAAAAATTCTACTAATTATTATCCATATGGTAGCAGATGAATCTAGCAACAAAAATTAGATCCATATTATAAAGAAAACTATGTTGACCCAGTAGACAAATTGGCAAAATGCTTTACTTACTTCTCTCTGCACTGATTGAGTCACACCTAAGCCTTCCCTTGGCACTTCACCGTACTTCCTTGTTTATGGGAAGGAAGCCATCTTGCCTCTAATCCTCTACTTTCCATCACTTCAAATTCCACGGGAATCCCGTGGAAAACCATGTCCCATCATGCAAAGAAGGATTGACACCATGCTCAAGTAATAATAAGAACAATAAAAGGCACGTGACATGTTTTCCTCTCACCGAAATCATATTAAATAGTGGTTCAATAAGAAGTTCGTGGGTGACAAGGAATTCAGTGTTTGTGACCTTGTTTTGAAATGGGATAATGCCCATGAATTTAAGCATAAACACACCAAGTTACAATATCTATGGCTTGTTCCATACCAAGTGTAAATGGACAAGACTTGAAACTATATTTTCATTATCATCTCTCTAAGTTATGTCTTTGTACATATTACTTTTGTGTCATCATCATATCCTTTTTGAATTTTATTTTCTATGCATTTGCTTTTGATCCTACTACCAAGCCAATGTACATAAATTGAAAGGCCTTGTTTATAAATAAGTCTTCTTTTGGCTCAATAATGTTACGTCAAAAGTTTGAAAATCTACTCTAGTAACTACTCAACCATTGGTCAACATTATATCTCTTTTTATTGGTTTATTCTTGAATACTTTATAAGTCAATGACATCTAGATGGAAAATATGACTCAAATCATGTGGATAACTCTATACAATTGCAATACCATGTATCCATAATAGGATTTTTGTTATTTGAATTAGTATTAAAATCTTGAATGGTGTAATAAACATGTATGCCCAAATGTTAGAGAAGGGGAAAGGAGAAAATACAAAAGTGAGAAAACTACTTTTATAAAATATTTAAATCTTTGTAACACAAGAAACAACCTACCTAGAAAAATAAGTCAAGATCCCTCATCCACTCTGGCACAATGAATAACCAAATATACCAATGTGCATAAAAAATAAAAATAATAAAATAAAAGGGTAAAGGCTTCCTGTAGAAAGAGGTGATGCAAGCAACTGCATCAGGGATATGGGCACTCGCTAGCAGCAAAATAATGCTTTTGATTTCTTGAGTGACTTCGTTGGCGATATGGATGGTCATTGGAAGTAGAGCAACACCAGAGGTTCATATCATAATTATGAACATTTAAAACTCGAAGATATATAATAATATCATGATCCCCTATCGAATCAGTTGGTGTCCGAATAAATTATTATGTTATGAGTTAGGCTAATGAAGGCAACAAAGGAACTAAATATGTAACTAGGGCTAAAAAACACAACTAGTGGGGTTCATAGGTTTGATTCAATAATTCTTGAGGACCAAAATTCACTTTGAATAAGGTGTAAATAGAGATGCTAGGGTCCTACCTGTGAAGCACCAATTTTTGTAACCACTACAAAAGCCCCTAGATTTTTGAAATTTTAAAATTTGGAGTCCCCCCATTATGAACTTTTAAAGGAATAAGTCTCTTAAATTTCCTAGGCTTCTTTCACTTGGAAAAATATTGCATAAAGCTTTATTGCATCTTACCTCAAAATTTTGCGACTAGTTGCAATCGCATATTTCATTGATAGTTCACTCTAAGTATTTTCCCAACCTAGTCTATGTAATTGCAGTTCGCAAGGATAACTTGCATTGGAGAATATTCTCGCACTACCTTAACCTAAGTTGCATTTTCTAGTATGAGAAGGCATTTATTGCAAATTTTGCCACATGTGCGAGAAAAAACCTATATATATGGAACCCCCCCATTTCATTTTCACCAATCCATTTACTCTGAAGCCTTTGAATGCTCAACACAAAATTTCTGTGAAGATCATCCTCTACTGCTGTGACTTGCAATTGTGAATGAGTGTTGGACTTAGATAGGTAGCACATCCTTCCTTTATTTTCTACCATTTTGTATTTGGTGTCTATGTATTTTCCCATTCCATGGTGCTTTGCATTTTTATAATCATTTGTATATATACATGCATTTAGGAATTCATTTAAACTATTTTCCTCATACCACCTTAGCCCGACGTTATTCAACGCTTAGCCATTTTTTCTTCTTTTCTCAATCGCATTGGTGCAATCTAGTGTGGTAAGATTATACCCCTCATCTGATATTATTAATCCAAAATTTCATACAAACAATAGTAGCACAGTAGCATCTCAAAATCAGGTTCAAACATTAGTGAAAGTAGTGCTAGGTGAAAGAACATCTTGAAACTTGAAAATATACAAAAAGAAATTAGAATTTCATTCACCATGCAACTTTCTAACTAATCTCATGGCACCACATGTATGTTCTTCATTAAACTCATGAGACAATGTGAATTCCAGTGGAAAAGTCGTGTGGCAGTTGTTTTTTGTTTTTAACTCTCCCACTAGTGGATTTTACGGTGCCCTATCGCACACATCAGGATCCCTACCTTTTGGTTGAGGGAAAATCAACCCCAAGAAATTCCTTTTCCATCTAAATGATCTATATTGGTTATCAAAGGTTTTTTAGAAAAGCTCATCCACTGATTTCTATGAAAGGAGAGCCAGACTAAGGAATTGAAATATACATCTAGAGTAACTTTATGCTAACAATATTGAGTAGAACTAAGGAGGATTGTGATCTAAGCTTTACTTGAGGTGAAGAAGGGATTTCTTAATGGAGGTTGATGCTGGGTCAGAACAATTGGTTGTAATCCTCTTGCTTTTCTTGATATTAATAGAGTTATTCAGGTTTTCCTCCATATTCTTCTATGTTTGATTGTATATGCATTTGTATGGTTAATACATATCTGGTCCTGTGTTATTTATGAATATAGATCTCTGTTTCGACAGTAGTATGCTGCTTTGATTCTACAGGTGCTCTTTGAAGCTGGGCAGATGAAGAAGAAGCGGCAAAGATCTATCAGGAAGGAGAGGAATCAAGTAAGGAACCAAGCGCAAGACTAAGGTTGGTGTCCTTTGTTCCACTCTTGCCTGTTTTCATAAAGGAAAATGAAAGTAGTCTTTACTTGTTTTTTTCTAAGATAGCTACCAGTCTTAGTGGGAATAGCAACTCCGAGTGGACACTATTCCCAGTAACAAAATGGTGACTCCGCTACAGAGCGAATAGATTGTTTGTTAGTCTATCTTTGTTTGTTTTATAAACTTATATGAGGAGCCTGAAGTCAAGCCGGCTAGCCTTCGAACTGCATTTGTTATACAAATGCAAAGTAGATCAATGCTGCTTCAGTCTATCTCCGAGTTTTGTTTATAAATTGAAAAATCGATCTGCAAACGTTCTAATTGGCCTAAGTGGTGGCTCTAGTAACCTCCTTAGATCAACCCCTGTGATTTACATTTACTAAACATCACTTACTCGGCCTAGATCCCTGAACTGAATTGCAAATTGTGAGCAAAAACTGGTTAAAAGTCTCGCATTGGTACCATCACACCCTCCCTTCAAGGTAGTCTGTATGCATCACACTTCTTGTGTGTTGTAGGTGTGTTGCATACTGGATTCCCTGTGTGACAGGTGCGATGGTCAGGGAAGGTTAACTTTACCTTTAGACTTTGGTTTTTTCTTCACTATTTTTAGTTCTATTCAGGAGTTTTGTTGTCTGTGGTCAGTATATCTCTGTGAAAACCCCCTTCTCTTCCATCATTCTGCCTCTATTGTGCAAAGAACTGTAAGTGTTTTTATGTATTGTGTGCCATTTTCAGTTCTCTTTTGAAAAGAAGTAGCGTAGTCGAACTGTCGTTTCTTAATCTGAAAGTGTCATAAGTGTCATTTTCAGTTACAGAAGAGAATCCCATTGTTCTTGATAGTCGATTGTACTGTTACTCTTGTATATGATTTGAATTAATAGTTTTTAAATTGTCGAAAAACAGTTTTCATTTCGAAATCGCAAAGTGTCGCCCTTATCTTCACTTCATTTTGAAATGAAATTTGTTAAGTATTGTCACTTTGAAAATAATTCAGATTTTCACTTAGCTTTGTTATCGTCATTTATACATTAAGAAGGCTAAAAACAAATACATGCATGTGCATTTGCATTTATACTGCTTGGTTTGATTTAGGACAATGCATTTAGTGTGTGCTCTATGCTCTTTGTTGAAAGACTCTCAACTTTCTTTCCTTGGTAGCTAGGATTTTCATTGCCAAAAGAAGATTAAACAATTGTTTATCATCTTAGACTGCATTTTAAGAATTGTATACACATCACGCAGTGAACCTGAAAGGCAAATTTTTAAACAAGATCAACTATAAAATAAATTTAATGAATTTAAAAACGCTTTGAAACCTAACACACAACATCTAGAAGTCTAGGCTAGAGATGTATTCTGGCGTCATAAAACCTGGTAACTATTGTTTTCATTGTTGGTTGGGTGATTCCTCTACTCTGAGACGACAAGTGCCAGTATGGACTTGTGCTCCCACGTACCATCAAGTATATATTGGGAGACCACAATAGGCTACATCCTTTATCCTTAGGAAGCCATGTCTGCCGCCCTATCGATCGCAATGCACAGAACATAGCATTCAGGCAGATTGATTGTCGTACTGTAAAAAGTATTCTGTAGTTTTTCGATTGGTTTGGTAATCCCCTCTGCCTAGATTTCCAGAGAAATCTATTTTTCTCCTTTTCAGACTCCTTAAAAGAAAAGGTCCATCTGAGCACTTGTCACTTCAGGCTCATTAAAAATTGAAGGC